>JARQZK010002318.1:0-162477 GCA_030704885.1 Cynegetis impunctata | reverse complement strand
AAGGACCAAAAAGGCGACCGCACCGGACGCGCCTGTTCGACAGAGGCAGGGACGGGTTTAGTACTTGACACATCGCGTACCGTTCGACCGAGGCAGGGACGGGCTTAGCACTCATCGAAGTTCGGGGATCTATATTTTCACTGATCTATACTTTTCATGGATCTATTTAATAGGCGATGGAGCTTCTCACTAGTATATAATACAAAAGATATAGTTGGTTTGGTATTTTGGGCCTTCGTGAAAGAAAGCGGCCGAAGGTCGCATTGAGGTGGTAACGGTAGAAGAACCCTTAAGAACTATTTTTTCATCAAACGAATTTCGGCCAAGTAACCTCCTTTCGAACCGATCATTGGACGGCGCTACCGCGAATCTGGCACGGCGAGTAGGGATGGCGATTCTTTCGGAGAAAGATCGACTTCAAAATCGATTCGGGTGTTACCGCACGTGAGCGGAGATCAGAACGATATGGGGGCGTTAAGTTAGACTGTCATCGTGCGTGTCAGTTTGTGTTCGTTTCTCTATTCGTTTGTTTATTCCATTGTTTCTTTACTTGTCGTCGTGGTTTTAGGTTAGGTTAGGTAATATATATATATATATATATATATATATATATATATATATATATATATATATATATATATATATATAATCTCTTGATAATTATTAGCAATAACAGGCTGGTTGAATCTTAAAAAACTCGATTTTATTAAAAAGTTGACGTTTCACTACGATATTCGTAATTGAAATTTCTTTGACATTTATTGATTTGAAAAAATTGAAAAGACAAGGCTGCTTTGTCTTGCTAATTATTTATTATATGCTATTCAGTCTAATATTAACATTCAAAATTGTTATCATTAGATGGTAAGGGAAACCAAAGAAACCTTTACCTACGTAATGTTTGAAAATAAAAATAATAGGGTACTATTTATCTAACAACAAAGAAATTAGTCATGGGAAAACATTAAGATGTGGAGTAAAATTATCGGTATAGCACGTTTATATGGAAGCAGCCGTTGACACGTGTTTCGGACTCTTTGGTCCTCATCAGAGCGGCGTAGCAAAGTATTGGATTGAAAATTTGAAGATGAAAATAGTACAACAAACAAAATTCTCTGATACGGAAGACAATCACCCTCATTGTGGTTTATTGTTTGAACTCTCCGGTATGGGAGATTTGGTCAAACTTTGCCACGGAGGCGATTAATGCTATCCGCGAGAACTAAGAACGAGTAAATAAACAATAAGATGAAAATAGTACAACAAACAAAATCCTCTGATACGGAAGACAATCACCCTCATTGTGGTTTATTGTTTGAACTCTCCGGTATGGGAGATTTGGTCAAACTTTGCCACGGAGGCGATTAATGCTATCCGCGAGAACTAAGAACGAGTAAATAAACAATAAGATGAAAATAGTACAACAAACAAAATCCTCTGATACGGAAGAAAATAAAAAAAAATTCTAAATAAATAAAAAATTTCATTAAAAACGGCTACTTCCATATAAACGAACTATACCGATAATTTTGCTCTACCTATTTAATATTTTCCCGCGACTAATTTCTTTGTTATTGTTTATTTACTCGTTCTTAGTTCTCGCGGATAGCATTAATCGCCTCCGTGGCAAAGTTTGACCAAATCTCCCATACCGGAGAGTTCAAACAATAAACCACAATGAGGGTGATTGTCTTCCGTATCAGAGGATTTTGTTTGTTGTACTATTTTCATCTTCAAATTTTCAATCCAATACTTTGCTACGCCGTTCTGATGAGGACCAAAGAGTCCAAAACACGTGTCAACGGCTGCTTCCATATAAACGTGCTATACCGATAATTTTACTCCACATCTTTAATGTTTTCCCATGACTAATTTCTTTGTTGTTAGATAAATAGTACCCTATTATTTTTATTTTCAAACATTACGTAGGTAAAGGTTTCTTTGGTTTCCCTTACCATCTAATGATAACAATTTTGAATGTTAATATTAGACTGAATAGCATATAATAAATAATTAGCAAGACAAAGCAGCCTTGTCTTTTCAATTTTTTCAAATCAATAAATGTCAAAGAAATTTCAATTACGAATATCGTAGTGAAACGTCAACTTTTTAATAAAATCGAGTTTTTTAAGATTCAACCAGCCTGTTATTGCTAATAATTATCAAGAGATTAGAAATAGATCACAGGCAACAACAATTCGAATAAATAATTTTATATATATATATATATATATATATATATATATATATATATATATATATATATATATATATATATATATTTATATAGAAAATATATATATATATATATATATATATATATATATATATATATATAATACTTAATAATTTCGACCAATCTGTATAATATAGAAACGCTTTGTATTATCGGGAATGTGGTCTGTAGACTCAATAAACTCTTTGTCTTTTTTTCAACTCAATATTTCGCCATTTATTTTACAGCTTCATCAGGAGTACTGCAAAAAATTTTTAAAAAATTAAAAACTTTAAAACCTTTACATTTTCACTATCTCTTATATAACTCTACACAATTAAAATGACATATACAATTTTAAAGCACATAACATTTGACACTTACAAGAATAGAGTTGGTCCTTAGTTGTAATATATCGGATGCATATATCTACCATCTCAACACAAATCTAAACCAACAATGAATTCCCTCTCACTGAAGACAACAAGACGAACACATGGCAACAATGCTACATTGATAAACGATTAGATTTAATTCAAAATATTTATATAGATTTCACTCAGTTGGTCTGTGTCTGATTTAAAATTCACTGTATTCACATCTTGACTTATGTGTACCATTTCCAAAAACAACCTACTCTTATAATTATATTCTGTTTCTAGTATTTTGACATTGTCGAAATTAAAATGATGTCCCATTTTTTGATAGTGGTTAACTAATGCACACGAATTCTTTCCTATTTTACAGTCACTCTTATGTTGCGTCAGCCTTCTATGACGGTCCCACGGAAGAAGCAAATATAATATTTAAATACAAGAGATTGCCGTATGTTGGTACACAGTCAATTATGAACATATTTAAAAATTTTCCAGAAATAAAAATAGCAAAGTATAATACCCATAACAGCTCGAAACTATTTACTGGAATGAAGGATAAAACACCATTACAATATAAAAATAATGTCATCTATAGAATACCATGTATGGAATGTGACAGTAGTTACATTGGACAAACGCAACAGTGGTTGAAACAAAGGCTGACGCAACATAAGAGTGACTGTAAAATAGGAAAGAATTCGTTTGCATTAGTTAACCACTATCAAAAAATGGGACATCATTTTAATTTCGACAATGTCAAAATACTAGAAACAGAATATAATTATAAGAGTAGGTTGTTTTTGGAAATGGTACACATAAGTCAAGATGTGAATACAGTGAATTTTAAATCAGACACAGACCAACTGAGTGAAATCTATATAAATATTTTGAATTAAATCTAATCGTTTATCAATGTAGCATTGTTGCCATGTGTTCGTCTTGTTGTCTTCAGTGAGAGGGAATTCATTGTTGGTTTAGATTTGTGTTGAGATGGTAGATATATGCATCCGATATATTACAACTAAGGACCAACTCTATTCTTGTAAGTGTCAAATGTTATGTGCTTTAAAATTGTATATGTCATTTTAATTGTGTAGAGTTATATAAGAGATAGTGAAAATGTAAAGGTTTTAAAGTTTTTAATTTTTCAAAATTTTTTGCAGTACTCCTGATGAAGCTGTAAAATAAATGGCGAAATATTGAGTTGAAAAAAAGACAAAGAGTTTATTGAGTCTACAGACCACATTCCCGATAATACAAAGCGTTTCTATATATATATATATATATATATATATATATATATATATATATATATATATATATATATATATATATATATATATATATATATATATATATATATATATTATATATATATATATATATATATATATATATATATATGTTAACGGTATCCCTATACATCTCCTAAGCACCTCATTATTTGTTAAGTCAGGATGGACGAGTGGTAGGAAGCGGACATGCGCGTTACCAATTCAGCCGTAGGGAACTACTGCACATAAAAGAACAGTCATCGAGTATGCTTGAACGTATGAACAAGTTTTTAACGTATGGAGCAATAAACAGAATTGGTCTGAATAGTTATTCTTATTTGTGTGTACCAACCTCTGTTTTAAAATTATTTATATATATATATATATATATATATATATATATATATATATATATATACTACTCAGGTGTATATATTTTTTGTTGATTTCATTTTCAGTCACTTGATGAAAGTGTTGATAGTAATAATGAATAGCTACTATCAACAAACAATATCTTGACAGAATTGTTGATAGAAACTATCCGCACTGTTAGTATAATAGTTTAATTATCTTACCAAGATGTTAAGAAATCTTCCCTAGGCCAAACCTTGCCATTTTCATCTATCATTTGATTAATGAAATCTTTGGTATCTTCACTAGAGTCAACATCCTCACTTGTTTCGGTCTTCACAGAATAGATAAATTTCATGTTCGTCAGAGGATCACATTTTTCTTGAGTAATTAGTTCGACCTGCATCGAGGAGCTCATCTCGCTTGCATCGTCAACTTTGGTCATGTTCAACGTTTTCATTTTGTATTTGATAATTTTTGGTCAAATAGGTCTCCTTCGTTAGTTCTTTATATTTCATCTCAGATCATTTTTCACAAATATGAGAATTATACTCGAAAGTATATTATGTTATCTTCAAAGTGTTGGCTAAATTCTATATCTTGTTTTCAACCGAATAAATTCATATGTTCTTTGCTGCACCTGAAAAACACTCTACTTTCAAGATGCATAGATAAGTGTATATATTTTATATAAGTCCAAGTAGGACAATTTAAATATTTCTATTATAATCACAATAACCTTCGTTAGAATCTACAAGAAAGTATTATTGCAATTATAAATTAGTTTTCTTTACTTTTATAAAAAATTTGATATACTTATTAGTCTATACTACTATATCAACCATTATTATGGCTTTCTACATTCATATCTGACATAACACCCCTTGATATCAGTATTATAGTTTAGGTGGACCTCTAGCAATATATATTTGTTCTTTTGTTTCAGAAATTGGAATTAATCATGCATATTTGCAGGAAAATTATCGAAGATATATCTAGGTTGGGGGGGCAAAAGGGTATAAGTCCAATTTTCGTCAAAATGAGTTAAGTACGCCCATTGACAAATAAAGTTGTTTATTTTCTCATGGCCACATTGATATAGCTTCATATTTACGGTAACATGAGATATAATTTGGTATAAGTCCCAATTTGCATTTTCAGATAGGCCCACATGGTATAAGTCCACCACTTATATCGTTTGAACCGGGCGAGTTTCCTAAAATTTATCGACTTGTATGGACTTGTATCACATTGATCACGTGCATGTGCCTGAAAACAGAATCTTTCTTCTGTCGTATTTGGTAGTTATTAGTAATCTTGTGTTTGAGGTGTGTTATAAACTATTATTGTCATTACATGATGAATACTCGAACGCTAAAAATATTAAATCCACTCGACACGTGGAAGTGTGGACTGGAAACAAGTTTATGAAATTTTAAAATGTAAAAGAGACACATTCCTAGATAACCCATTATGGGATAGGTACCAAATGTGAAAACTGTCTATATAATTGTTTTTACAATGTTTTGTCGATTTATCACAAAAGACTTCCATGTATACCTGACGAGTAACGCACTGATGATGGCCTAATAGCTGAAAGCGCTTTACAATTCTTAATAAAGTCAAGTTTTACACGTAGTACAACTTTATTCTTCTGTGAGTAGTACGTGTACACAGCTTAATCAAAATGACCTTTATAAAAAACGGACGACAATTCCATCTGATATTAAACATATTGTCCTTTATTCTGACACATGTGTGTGGTCAAATTAAAATTCACATGTATCTGCAATGTTTTTGTAGCACTACAAGAAAATGCTTTTTTTGGAGACTATATACCACAAGTTTTTGATACCCGGGCATACCCATATGGAGTGTGATATTCATGATGGCCTTATAGAAAAACAGAAGAAGAAACTGAAAGACATAATAATTTCTCATATATATGATTGGTACCAGCTGTCCGGGAAATGGGAAAGAAGAACAAGTATGAAGTCGTTGAACTTACACACGAAGATTTTTTTTGAATTTTCAGCAGTTGATTACAAATGAAGTTGTTCTGCGAAAAAAGACGTATGCGGAAATCAGTTTTTGTGCATAATGCTCAATGTTTCGTTACACTAAAGGAAGTGGAGAAATTTTGTTTAAGACCTCCTTAGATGAGTACGAAACAGTTCAATGTTTTTCCATACTAAGAAGAGGCCGTCCTGGTACAAACCTAATACCTGCGAAACTGTACAGAGATACACTTCCGATATCAGAAGAAAAAGAAAAAAGATATTTTAGACCTTTTACCATGAGTTAATCCTATTTTTCACGATTTTTACAAAGGCTTAAAAACAACGAACCAGCGAGATGAAATCTATCCAGGAGAAGAGGACGGCGAACAAGAATGACCTAATGGAAATTTATTTTCAAACGAAAAAATTAACTTTATTTTTAACTTTAGTTCATATGTCCACATATATAAATACTATAGCCGGCTGGTAACATAGTTTTTAATAAATTATTACAATTTCATTTGTGTACAAGCACTTATTGAATTATGAAAACGAATTCATAATCTTATTTCAGCTCTCCTGTAAAAGATACGTTTTGGACTTATACCCTTTTGCCCCCACACCCTAGATATATACTATGAATTTTCTCTCTATTTTGATTATAATATATATTGCTATAGGTCCACAAAAACTATAATACTTATATTATCGTGTGTTTTTTAGATATAAAAGTAGTCACGTTCAGTTGTTTACATTGTGCTCCCAACTAAATTCGAGAAATTTGCTAGCTATATTGTGAAATAAATAGTTATTTACTTAAAGGCGGTCGATTAAATCATCAGTTGACATTTTTATATAGTTAATATACCGAAATTTGATATGAGTTTCGTAAAATCGTGAAATAAAAGAAAGGTAAATAAACGCTACCAACATGTCTGAAAAGGAAACGTGCAACATCTGTATGAAGAATGTCAGGGATGAAGACGACGGCCTGCTTTGTGAAAAGTGTTTAACATGGATACATCGAGAGTGCCTAGGCATATCAGTCAAAACTTATCAGAAGATATCTAAAACCAAAGAAAGATGGTACTGCAATGAATGTGATGATAAACGGATAAAAATTACATCATCACAAAAAAACAAGGAGTATACCCTTGCTGACGTGATGAGCAAACTTCTAGAAATGGATGAGAAATATGAAAGCCTATTTCGAAAATACGAAGACCAAGTTAGGGTAAATGAAAAGTTACAACAAGAAATAGCAGAGATAAAGAATAAACTAAACAAGGCGGAACAAGAGGGATTAAAAAATAACATGGTCATACATGGTGTCCCGTATAAAACTGGGGAAAAAACAGATGAAATTGTCAAGAAAATAGGCCAAAATTTACAATTACCGATCGATCAACAGTATAAATTCTCTGCATTTCGGCTGGGTGGTGAAAAAAACAAAAATGTTCCTATTAAGGTAGTGTTCGAAAATCCGGACACGAAAAATGTGTTTCTGAAATCTTCAAAAAGGTTTCAGTTAAATACAAAGAACCTAGGCTACCAGGCAAATAACCAAATATATTTAAACCACGACTTGACAAAAATGAACTTGGACCTACTAAAGAAGACCCAACTATTCAAGAAAGAGAACAACTATAAGTTTTCGTGGATAAGCGATGGAAATATACTCCTTCGAAAAGAAGAAAACAGTAAGGTTATCATGATTGAGAAAGAATCGGACTTAACAAATTTAGGGGTGGGAATCTAGATGTGAATTATCTGAATATCCAAAGTTTACGAAATAAATATGATGAGGTTCAGTGCTTAGTTATAGAGAACCCATGTGATATTTTAGTTTTGGTAGAAACATGGCTCTGTGATTTCGAAACTGATTGGTATGATATTACTGGTTTTAGGGCTGTACACGCCTGTCGGGAAAAAAGGGGAGGTGGAGTCACAATATATGTGAAAGAAGATATTTCATTTAAAGAATTGGGTAAGTCAGGCAACAATGATATTTGCAACTATATAACTATTGCTGTTGGTATTAATAAACTGAAATTAACTGCGGTCTATAAACCACCCTCTTTTGATGTTGAAATTTTTTTGGATGTTCTTGAGGATATATTGGTAAAACACCCGAAAAATCATTTAATAGTGGGGGATATTAATATAAATTTGCTCGATACTCAATCAAACAATGTTAGAGTGTACAAAAATATGTTGTCGCTTCATAATTATCATATAAAAAATAAATTAAGTATTGACCATGCAACTCGTGTAACTTTGAATACGGCCACCATACTTGATCACCTCATAACTTGTAACCAGGCAACTGCTCCATGTCAGTGCAAAATAATTCACTATCGGATCACAATCGCTTACATATAAAAATCAAACAAGATATAAAAAAACAGAAAAAAATGCTCTTATGAGAATAATCATGTAGACCATCAAAGGTTTAAAATATTATTTGAACAGAAAATTAGAGAAGAAAATGTGTCTTCTTTTCAACAGCTTATACATATTATACAATGTAAACAAAATTGTACCTATAGCAAAATAATTAAATGTCATGAAAACAATATGTGGATTAATAATGAGGTGATAGAAATGATTAGGAAACGAGATAAGCTATATGATAGATTAGTGGCAAACAGAGGCGATATTGATATTGAAAATGAGTTTAAACTGGCAAAAAATAGGGTTACAAATAAAATGAAATCATTAAAAAATAAATATTTTCAGTCAAAATGGGATCAGACAGGGGGTGATAATAAAAAACAATGGAGATTCATAAATAGTTTCATTAAAAATAAAACTTTTGAGAATAACTTGCAAACTTTAAACATAAATGGTGTAAAAATAAAAGACGAGTTAAATATTGCCAATTGTATAAACAAACATTTTAGTAAGATAGGTAAAGATATTGTGGATGAGATAAATGCAGTCCTAAATCAAAATGCTAACGATGAATTTGCATTCAGGGATATGGTATGTGAGTCAATCCTGAAACTAGATTTAACCAACGAGGAGGAAGTGAATAAGATTATTTCAGATCTGAAGAGAAACTCTGCCCCGGGAGATGATCAAATATCAGTATGTGATTTATTTAACCTCAGAAATGACCTTACTCCACTCTTGGTAAAATTGATTAATAAAGTTTTAGAAATGGGCGTATTCCCTGACGAGCTAAAAATTTGCAAAATTACTCCTATATTCAAAGCAGGTTCTAAAGAAAATATGAATAATTATCGGCCTATCTCAGTTATATCATCCTTCTCAAAAATCACGGAAACTGTAATAAAAGATAGAATAATTGCATACGTAAAGCATCATAATCTGCTGGATGACTATCAATATGGATTCATCAAGGAGAGCAACACCTCATGTGCCGTTTTCGATCTGGTGAATAAAATAGCTAAAGGCGTAGACAGAAAGAAGGTGATGGTGGCTGTTTTTATAGATTTGAGAAAAGCTTTCGACGTAGTCAGCATAGATATACTGTTGAGGAAACTTTACCTAATGGGTTTTAGGGGTGTGGTGTATCGGCTGCTATGGTCTTACCTAGCTAACAGGCAGCAATATGTGAAACTGGGGAATATTCAAAGTGATAGAGAGAAAAATAGTTATGGATTACCTCAGGGTTCGGTCCTTGGACCACTTTTTTATATCCTGTACGTTCTTAGTATGAAACTAATAAATTTGAAGGGTCGATACTATGCGTTTGCAGATGACACTGTAATTGTTTATGAGGAGGAAGATGGAATAGATCTAGAAACTTTAATAAATAATGATCTCAAAAAATACTTCGAATGGCTTCTGTTTAATAAATTGAAAATAAATACAGATAAAACGAAATTCATTGTTTTCAAGCACAAAAATAGGCATTTTCCAAATCAAGATATTAAAATTAATAATATAAGTATAGAAAGAGTGAATTCAGTTAAATATTTAGGATACATAATAGATGAGAATTTAAACTCAAAAGACCATCTTCAACACATAACGTATAAAATAACACCAATGATAGGTGCTCTCTATCGCTGCAGAAATTATATTACACATCAGAGTAAAATGAATGTATACAATGCATTCTTTCTTCCTCATTTTCGATACATGATGCCAATATGGGGTACATGTGGGGTTGTTTTGTTTAAATCAATGCAAACTTTACAGAATAAAGTATTAAAGATTCTTTTCTCATATGATTGGCTTGTGCCTACAGATCAGCTATACAGGGAGTTGGGTGTATGTCGTTTGGGTGAGTTACTGGAGTTGGAACAGTGCAAGCATATTCATAAAATAATAACTAAAACAATTAAATGTAATACAGCTTTAACGTTCAATAGGGATCTCCATCTATATGATACAAGAGATAGTAATAATATATATCTAGAAATTGTGAAAAGTAATACTGGACTCAGTAATCCATTAAGTAGAGCTATATGTCGCCACAATCAATTACCAAAAAGTGTTAAAAACATAATAAATTATGCTGCATTTTTGAAAAGGCTCAAACAACACTTGATGCTATAAATAGTTAAAGTTGAAAAGTGTATATGTATTACAATATTCATAGTTTAATGTTGATTTAAAAAAATTTAATATTAGTAATAAGGTTTAGAATTTTCATTTTAGTTATCATTTAATATTAATCTAGAAATTTAAATTTAGTAATTAGGCTTAAAATTGGAGACTGTTGCGCACACCATTGTTAGGTAGGGAAGTTATATTTGTTGATTCCGATACCAGTGTTTGATACACTGTTTAGGAAAATTTTGATGTTATTGTATCTGTGTATATCTTCTGAAATAAACGTTTTCAAAAAAAAAAAAAAATCAACACTCTTGTTATAAAAACTCGTTGATACGCAGCATACTTATTAACTATTAATGGTGCTATCATACGTTAACATAATAAACTTTTCTATAAATTTTATATTACAAAATGATTAGAAGATTGCTAAAATATATTATCTTTCAGAAATTCGTAAATATAATAGCATATGTTTAATTTTGACAAATTTTAAATAAAAAAGAGTTAATAGAATTAGAAATTAAATATTTGTTATTGAATATTTGTGAAGATGAACATATTTTTTCATAATAACGAATTTCTAATCGACAATATATTTGAGCAATCTTATAATCATATGAAAATATAATATTCAAATAATATATATGATGGTTTCGTAGAAACTTACATTTAATAGTTATTTTATACGCTTCATATTAACGAATTGTTATAAAATGATAGTTATTGAGAAAATCATCTTAAATATCCATTCTTAGAGAGTAAACTGTGAATGTGAGAGGTTTTTAAAGTGATAGCATATAATATTCAATGATTTTCACTACTCACCCCTAATATAAAATCCTGTGGTCACTTTAGTTTTTCACAAAATTAACGTCTATTACGTAATGATAATTAAACTTATGTTTATCACAACTTGTACAAAGACACAACATAAAATTCGTAAAGTATCGTACTCGTACCGTAGCTAGAGTTGAACTGATACTGGAGCCTAACACAGCAGAGGGTGTGCTGTGGTGCCTAATAGAATATTCAACTATTACCTGGATATTTAACAATGACGTTATATTTCTAAGGGCCAGGGCCGGCCTAAGGCGAAAATTGCAAGTGTGCTAGACTCAAATTTTATGCCCCTGCCAGGGGGTCGTCTGGGGGGTATGGAAGTTTTTGAAATTTAAGGTCCAAAAACACAGTTTTTGTGCACTTTTGCGCCTTGTAGAACATTTAATTAATGTATGACAATTTGATTCATTATTGATTGACTTGATATGTTCAGTACTCTTCCTTGCACTATAACCACTATTATGTCGAAATAAAAAATATTAAACTGATGAAAGCTTAACTCTAGGTAACGTTGCAATGTTTCTATGCTTATACTGCAATTACTCTTGGAATAAATACCTAGCTAATGCGGGAATCACCGTCCACCGGACCTAAGATAAATTTCCATATGTCATGGGTAAAAGAAAATAAAGCAACAGAACATAGTGAACCAATAATTACAGTGTTCATTAATGGCGCAAACACAAAAATAGTATATTATTCAACGAGCACAAAATGATTGCTATTTTTCACGAGGGTGAAGTTTGCGACACGAGCTGCAAGCGAGTGTCGCAATTCACACGAGTGAAAAATTGTAATTTTGTGCGAGTAGAATACTATACTTTGTCCACGACTTCCTCGAAAAAATTAGTAATAATCTGCATTTTCAACAATAAAAATAGTTATCAAAAGCGTTGACATAACATTTTCTGTGTTCACTGAAAACTGCATACTCGCGTAAACGTCAACTATTTCACTTGACATCGATTCCATTCCTTTCTTTCACTCTGATAAAAATGAAATAGATAATTTATTAGAGTAAATATTCAATAAGTTGGACATTATATTAAATTTTAGTTTAATAATTTGCCTAAAAGTTATCTTAGTTACATAAAACCTAAAAATCTAATAACAATACTATCCTAACAATGTGAATGATAGTCTCAAGTTTGGACATACGTTTCGAGTGTGACGTCATGCAGTGTATAATAAACCATTATACACACTAGTGAATAATAGGTATAATTATACTTCAGGAAGCACACGTATAATGAATGATTTATAGTACAGTCGTGGACAAAATATATTAACTATGAGGATGGTACATGGTCTCTTTTATTATACATTTTATACAAGGGCTTTTCTTGCTTTAATTTCGGAGAATGAATTTACTATCTTAATTTCAGACGCCAATTGGCTAGAAATTGGTCAAGGGCATCAGACTTACTGTATTTCAGAACTCATTGGGGTAGCCGGGTAGATCTTCGGTTTTACCTTGAATTCTAACTGTAATAGTTTTAAGACAAAATTCCTTCTATAGTCGGCGGCAAATCATTGGAAGCTTGGGATTTTTAGCTGTGTGAATCAATTTTTCAATCCACAAACTGGCAACGACGCTGGGCGAGGGGTGTAGAGGGGAGTGTACAGCTGTTTAGTGTCCAAGCTTCCAATGATATGCCGGCGAGTTCAAATATTTCTGCCCAATATTTAAATCAGTTTCTGAAAATTTTCCCAATTTATTATTTTTTTTTACAAAAATTGGTCAATTTAATGCCCCTCCAAAAGGCTTGAGTGTGCGGCTGCATACTTCGCACACCCCTTAGACCGGCCCTGCTAAGGGCTCTCGGATTCATACCTACTGCTTAAAGATGAAGCGTTAGGAAAAACCTAATTCTTGAGAGTAATTTTACTCCATATTCAGCTCTACAATATAAATGATTCGCAATATTTCAATATAAATAGAACAAAGAACTTAACATGATTATAAGTATTTAATTACAGAATTTCTTCTGCGAAATCAAGAATCAAAAGTCGACTGAAGTTTATTTTCATAATAGTGTTTGAGAATATTCCGAATTTTCTAAATAATGTGAGAGTTTAGAAAAATTTAGTGGCGACATTGAGATCTGGTTTGTACTTTATATTTCGACCTTGTAAAATTCAACAAGATATATTCTCCAACTGTTTTTAGCTAACCGACGGATAACGTTAAGTGAATTTCCATATTCATAATCATTATAAATTTAGTTAATTTAATTGAATCAGGTACCTAATCATAATAAATATAGCTACATTTTAAGTTAAATATTAATCCATTCATCTCAAATAATTAATTGAGTTATACTTGAAGTTTTAAACTATGTAACATTTAATTAGAATTTTTTAATCTTCTTCAATCTGAGGTTTTACAACAAAATACCTATCCCAAATTGAAAATATTCGACTTCCAAAATATTGAAAAATGTGAAAGAAACAACACTTAGGTGAAAAACGTCTGAATAATCACATAATCCAGCTTTTCGCCAAAATCTGAATACTTTTTTAAACGATGGTACTTTCTCTTATGAATACAATATAAACTATGAATTGATAACATTGAAGAGTGCAAAAATGATTGTAAAATTGTCAGTGCTAACTTATTTCTTGCAATCAATTCAAAATTGTTGATAAATAACACTACGCCACTGAAGTGTACCTACCTCTGCAAGAATCATCATAATCCTACCTATTAGTGAGGGTGTTGCACCTGAAGTTTGGATTTTCCCAATTCAAGAGACAATTGTAGCAGGTAATGTAGTTAGCTGTATCAGTAAAACCATCTGCTAAAACCCAAATATTAAATGATAATGCTTTCCTTTTGAATGTTAAATCCTTGAAGACAAAATATTGTACGAAAGAAAAATACTTTAAGATTATTAATACTCATGAATAGTATTTAACTAGGTTTTTTGCAGTGGAATAGATAGAGATGAAACTGGTTAATGCATACCTCTAGTCATGGATTTGTCAATTACATTGGAATATATTCCAACTACATTGGAATATAAGAGGCAATAATGAAGTTAAAAAAGGAGAAAGGCCGGTATTTTTTGGATAATAATAATTCATGGAATAGGTATAATGTCCTTATGATGTACTTGAGTTTTTACTTGGCTATTATTTTTGCTTATTTAAATTAAGATTTGAGAATATGGTTTAAACAGCCATCTAGGTGAAAAAATATTTAAATTGTGTTGACATACCAGTGTATACATATCCACACTAAAAACAAAATTTTAGAGAAATACTCTTCCTCCGAAAGATGCAGCCATTTATTTTGTTCATTTTTACTTTTGCTATTGCATTATTAGTACTGAGTAAATTGGGCATTCTCTCAAACAAGATGTTTGATATATAATTTTCTCATACCTGAATATATATATATATATATATATATATATATATATATATATATATATATATACATTTATTTATTTTGTTTTCGAAAAACGATTTAGTGAACAGTTTACGTTTAGTCATAAAATTCATGAATTTCTCAAAATTTTGGATATTCAATAAAGTCATTTTTCTCATTCAAATGGCTTGTAAATGCTAAAAAAAAGTAAATAACCATGAGAAGCGGGTAAAAATAATTGATATATATATATATATATATATATATATATATATATATATATATATATATATATATATATATAATTTATATATATATATATATATATATATATATATATATATATATATATATATATATATATTATACCGGCTCTATAACTTTTTTATTTTCAGATATAATGGAATGAAATTTGGAGGATCTGTTAAATGCATAAAACTGTATTTTTTGACAAGTAACTCTTTTTCATGCAAATTTCGGACTCACCAGAAGTGACATGAACTTTCTTTTTTAAATGGGATACCTGGTATATATTTTCAGGTTTTTGTATTCATATGAAATTCAGAATACAACCATGTATCATTTGCTACTGTTTGTAACCGTATTTTCATTTGTTTTCCAAGATACATTTTTATTCTAGAGGGCTCTGTGATGGATTCTTTCAAATAACTAATTTGAGTTCTCACAACCTAAAAGAGTGAGGTATCAAATTAATCGTAATAAAATACTCTTTTTTTCTAATCCGACGAGGCACCGTGTTGCTATTTGAAAAAAAAAGTACACAAATATTTTAGGACTGAAATCAGTTGTTTGAATGTATCCATTAGCCCCCTAGAATAAATATTAATTTCGGGAAAAATATAAAAATGGGTACAAATAGTAACAAGTTTTACATGATTATATTCTATTATATGGAAACGAAAAAACTGAAAATATACCAGGTGTCCCATATGAAAATCGAAAGTTTATGTCACTTCCGGTGAATTCGGAATTTGTATGAAGTTGAGTTACTTGTCAAAAAATGCAGTTTTATGCATTGAACAGATCCTCCAAATTTCATTCCGTTATCTAACAAAACAAAGAAGTTATAGGGGCAAGCCACCTTCCGTGGACACCCAGTATATTTAGGTATATATATATATATATATATATATATATATATATATATATATAACTATATATATATATATATATATATATAGATATATATAAACATATATAGGGTGTTTCCAAATAAGTGCGAAAGTTTCAAGGAGGTGATTCCTGGTCAAAAATTAAGCAGTGTCTTTCATTTACAAAAAAGCTCTGTCCTTGAAAAGTAACGTTTCTAAAAATAAACGTTAGTATAATTATTCATATTGCAGATTCAAGAGGCGGAACTGAACTTCTAACTAAGTACCTACCACATAAAAATCAAAACGAATTGAACTTTGAACTAACACATAAAAATCAATGCGACTTGACAGCCACCTATTAGATTTTTTCGATTCTATTTGCAGGAGATCCGTTCATGAACGATGTTGCATTTTATTAAACAACGATTGCTTTTATGAAAACAACACAAGATTTAAAAAACTTTAGCACTAATTCATTTTTCTTCAACAGAATTTTTTTTAAATCAAGAAATTTTATTCGTTAAAAGTTTTAGTAAAAAATGGAATAGGGGTTGCATGTTCCACCGCTTCAAAAGTTCCCAACTAAATCAAAAAAATAATGATAAGTAGCCTTTTCATTGATGCAATACGCCTATGAAATACCATTTCTTCAACACTCGATAAATTTCAAGAAAAAAAATTCAAAAAATATTTTTGTCCCATTTTTGGAAGCGACAAACTTTTGAATGACCGGCCTTAGAACACTAGTTCACATGAGAGACCCACTCTTATTCGACAAGGAATCATCTTCCAAAAACTTTTGCACTTATTTCGAAACAACATGTATCTATATATAAAAAGCTTTTCGATTTAAATTAATAATTGCTTTGTAAACAGATTGAACGTACGTACATACGTTCACGTATACTTAAAGAATATCCTATGTCAAACAACTTCAAATTATATAATTTCCTATCTAACAACACATTTGTGCAAAATCTGCTTTACTTTAAAAAACTGACATTATACTCTAGTGCCTAGTTGATGTTTCAATGTTGATACCTACACTAGGTACTAAGAAATCAATTCATTTAATATTACTTCTACGTCACAACTCAGTTTTATAATAGATAATTGTGCACTGTAATTCTATTTATCTACTTTCATTTAGTAATATGAATTTTACAGTTCTATAAATCGTTTTGTAAGCGCACCTAATACAGAACTAGTACTGTAATAGATTAATTATCAATTAATATAATATATGCTTCTATATCAGAGGGTAAACTTCCATCAGAAACGCTCATTTTGAAAAGCGCTTTTTATATTTTTGGATTTGTTTGACAAAGTTTCGACAGTAACCATGCAAAAGGTAACATAAAAAACTTGATTAGTAAACTTAATAGCAGGTGCAGTTTCACACGTGCATTTTTATTTTTAATAATGTCTTTTGCGAAATATTTTCATTCATAGATGAAAGTAAATAAAATTTTGAATAATATTCTTGTTGTAAATTCATATTACTACACTTGATGTTTAACTTTAACATCTCGTGTTGTAATATGAATATTTACAACAATAATATTGTAAATAACTATTTTAACACTCTACGAGTAAATCCTTTTGAAAGTTAACTATATAATCAGATTCTTTGGAAAATCCTGAGGATGACTTATTACGTTTGAGTACAGAAATGAAAATAATTCTCAAAGTTGTAACTCTTGCGCAAAAAGTTTGAACGGTTGTTAGTTAAATGATTTTTATCTTCACTTATGGTCTGCATCCGAGGAATCCCCACATGTCCTCCTAGTCGTTATAGGTATATTAATATTATTTCCTAACTAATTCTCAACCAGGAGTATTAAAACGAGATTGCAGTAGAGCAACAGATAATAAGGAACTCTTTTATTGGGATACTGATATTCTATTTTTCGAAGTGCATACAATAGAAAATAATAGTTGAAATATTCAAATTATGAACAGACGGTATCTATAGAAAGATTCATAGAGGTATCAGTTACAACCCTTGCAGAGTTTTCTAATTCTTTAGTAGTTGCCGCTTTTACAACCACTGATATCGCTAGGTCAAACACTCTTACTTCAACCCACGAAGAGACCCTTGTAATCCTATTGGCAGAACTTAGCCTGCATATTGTAAAAACCCAAAATTGAAAATTTTGCACGAAATACAAGAAATTACAGGTTCTAGATACAGAGATTAGGCAGTGACCCTAAAACATTCCTAGGAGAGGATATAAAGCATAATTTCTTGGAACCGATGAATTCTATATATATATATATATATATATATATATATATATATATATATATATATATATATATATATTTATATATATATATATATTTATATATATATATATATATATATATATATATATATATATATGTATATATATATATATATATATATATATATATATATATATATATATATATATATATATATATATATATATATATATATATATATATATATATATATATATATACCGAGGTGATGTTAGCTCCCGGCCGGCCAGCTCGAAGCGTCACTTTTTCACCACGGTCATATTCATGGAGCTGGCCCATTTGATCTACTTAATCGAACAAAAAAATTATGCTCGATAAATACTTTCTTTTCTCTATGTAAACATCTAATTTTTGTTCTTGGCCGCCCATTGACTGAGCCCAAAAAAAAATTATAAATATTGGTTCGATCGCAATGATTACTTATATTTCGGTTCATGGAGCTGGCCCTTTTGAATTCATATATGCGAACGGATAATTTTCTAGGAGAAGTACCTTTTTTTCTTCATGTAAGCATCTAATTTTGGTTTTAGGCCAGGCATTGTTTAAGCCAAAAAAAAATTATAAATATTGGTTCTACCGCTAACATTATTTATATTTCGTCTCTTTGAGCTGGCCCTTTTGAAGTCACATATCCGAAAAGAAAATTTTGTATAGAAAGACCTATCTATTCTCTATGTAACCATCTAATTTTGGTTCTTGGCCGGGCACTGCTTAAGACAAAAAAAAGTTATAAATATTGGTTCTACCGCTATCATTATTTATATTTCGTCTCTTGGAGCTGGCCCTTTTCAAGTCACATATCCGAACGAAAAATTTTGTATGGAAAGAACTATCTATTTTCTATGTAACCATCTAATTTTGGTTCTTGGCTGGGCATTATTTAAGCCAAAAATAAATAAATATTGGTTCGACCAATATCATTATTCATATCTCGTCTCATGGAGCCGGCCCTTTTGAAGTCACATATCCGAACAGAAAATGTTGTATGGTAAGAACTTTCTATTCATTTTGTAAACATCTAATTTTGGTTCTTGGCTGGGCATTGTTTCAGCCAAAAAAAATTATAAATATTAGTTATACCGCTATCATTATTTATATTTCGTCTCTTGGAGCTGGCCCTTTTCAAGTCACATATCCGAACGAAAATTTTTTTATAGAAAGAACTATCTATTTTCTATGTAACCACCTAATTTTGGTTCTTGGCCGGGCATTATTTAAGCCAAAAAAAATCATAAATATTGGTTCGCCCGCTATCATTATTCATATTTCGTCTCATGGAGCTGGCCCTTTTGAAGTCACATATCCGGAGGAAAAATTTTGTATGGTAAGTACTTTCTATTCTCTCTGTAAACGTCTAATATTGGTTCTTGGCCGGGCATTGTTTGAGCCACAAAAAAAATTAGAAATATTGGTTCTACCGCTATCATTATTTATATTTCGTCTCTTGGAGCTGGCCCTTTTCAAGTCACATATCCGAACAAAAAATCTTTTATGAAAAGAACTATCCATTCTCTATAATATCATCTAATTTTGGTTCTTAGCCGGGCAGTATTCAAGCCAAAAAAAATTATAAATATTGGTTCGACCGCTATCATTATTTATATTTCGTCTCTTGGAGCTGGCCCTTTTCAAGTCACATATCCGAACGAAAAATTCTGTTTAGAAAGAACTGTCTATTCTCCATGTAACCATCTAATTTAGGTTCTTGGCCGGGGATCATCTAAGCCAAAAAAAATTATAAATATTAGTTGTACCGCTACCATTATTCATATTTGTCTCATGGAGCTGGCCTTTTTGAAGTCACGTATCCGAACGGAAAATGTTGTATAGTAAGAACTTTCTATTCTTTTTGTAAACATATAAATATTGTTTCTACCACTATCATTATTTATATTTCGTCTCTTGGAGCTGGCCCTTTTCAAGTCACATATCCGAACGAAAAATTTTGTTTGGAAAGAACTATCTATTCTCTATGTAACCATCTAATTTTGGTTCTTGGCCGGGCATTATCTAAGCCAAAAAAAATTATAAATATTGGTTCTACCGCTATCATTATTTATATTTCGTCTCTTGGACCTGGCCCTTTTCAAGTCACATATTCGACAGAAAAATTTTGTATGGAAAGAACTATCTATTCTCTAAGTAACCATATAATTTTGGTTCTTGGACGGGCATTATTTAAGCCAAAAAAAATTATAAATATTGTTTCGACCGCTATCATTATTCATATTTCGTCTCATGGCGCTGGCCCTTTTGAACTCACATATCCGAAGGGAAAATTTTGTATAGTAAGTACTTTCTATTCTCTCTGTAAACATCTAATTTTGGCTCTTGGCCGGGCATTTTTTGAGTCAGAAAAAAATTATAAATATTTGTTCTACCGCTATCTTTACTTATATTTCGTCTCTTGGAGCTGGCCCTTTTGGAGTCACATATCCGAACGGACAATTTTGTATGAAAAGTACTATCTATTTGCTATGTAAAGTTTGGATATGTTACTTGAAAAGGGCCAGCTCCAAGAGACGAAATATAAATAATGATATCAGTAGAACCAATATTTATAATTTGTTTTTGGCTTAAACAATGCCCGGCCAAGAACCAAAATTAGATATTTACAAGAAAAATAGAAAGTACTCACCATACAAAATTTTCCCTTCGGATTTGTGACTTCAAACGGGCCAGCTCCATGAAACGAAATATGAATAATGGTAGCGGTCGAACCAATATTTATGATTTTTTTTGGCTCAAATAATGCCCGGCCAAGAACCAAAATTAGATGGTTACATAGAGAATAGATAGTTCTTTCCATACAGAATTTTTCGTTTGGATATGTAGCTTGAAAAGGGCCAGCTCCATGTGACGAATTATAAATAATGATAGCGGTAGAACCAATATTTATATTATTTTTTTTGGCTCAAACAGTGCCCGGCCAAGAACAAAAATTAGATGTTCTCAAAAATAATAGAAAGTACTTACCATACAAAATTTTCCGTTCAGATATGTGACTTCAAAAGGGCCAGCTCCAAGAGACGAAATATAAATAATGATAGCGGTAGAATCAATAGTTATAATTTTTATTTGGCTTAAACAATGCCCGGCCAAGAACCAAAATTAGATGCTTACATGAAGAAAAAAAGATACTTCCCATACAAAATTATCCGTGCGGATATATGAATTTAAAAGGGCCAGCTCCATGAACCGAAATATAAGTAATCATTGCGATCGAACCAATATTTATATATTTTTTTTTTGGCTCAGTCAATGGGCGGCCAAGAACGAAAATTAGATGTTTACATAGAGAAAAGGGAGTATTAACGTACATAATTTTTTTGTTCGATTAAGTAAAGTAAATGGGCCAGCTCCATGAATATGACCGTGGTGGAAAAGTGACGCTTGGAGCTGGCCGGCCGGGAGCTAACATCACCTCGGTTATATATATATATATATATATATATATATATATATATATATATATATATATATATATATATATATATATATATATATATATATTATATATATATATATATATATATATACATGGGATGGACCTTCAGCCATTCTAAAGAAGATGACGCAAGATTGCATCATGCGCAACACGTCAATGCCGACTCAGCAGTGATACCGAGCTTATATAAGACCATGTAGAGGCATTAGAAAAACTACCAAGCTAGTTAGTTGAGTACGTTAGGTACGCTGGCTAGTATTTGGGAGGTCTCGGGTTCAAACCCCGGGGCCGACTGGTCTGCCATGAGTTTTTTTCAGAGGTTTCCTCATGGTAATGTAAGTCCCTGCTTGCAAACTCACAAGGCGAATGCTGGGCCACTATTAATCCTCTGAACCCTACCCACACTTCCTATGTTCCATAAATATCCCGTCTCACCTATCCTTAATGCACTTTTACAAGGTGGCCAAATAAGCGAGGTAAGCGGCTGTATCTCAGGATCTGTACATCTGGCAACAATGGAATTTTTTTTATTATCATAAAAGTGGCCATGAGAAAGTTCTGGAAATTATTTTCAAGTTCCATATTTCACCGCTAGAGGCCGTAACTAAAAATTAAATAAGAAAAACGTATTTTTTTTCGAAAACTTATATATTAACCTATACTATTGATAACACTGTTAGAGAGCCTAGAAAATTTTCTATCATTTTGGTCTAAGGCTCATTGGCGTACGAACGATAGTAGGGGTGGGGGAAGCTATTGAAAGTGTAATCATTAAAATCGGTGTAAATTCTAAACCACTTATTCGATTTTAGCGATTCAAAATTTATTTGCAAGACAAATGTAGCTGTTGTAAATATCCGATCTCCTTACTACTCTATAGTTCCTAATAAAAGAGCTAGAGGGCGCAATTTTTAATAATTACATTTTCTTTGATTTTAGTCCAATAATTCAAATGGAACGGTATATTTTTGACATCATATTTGAAAAGTAGATAACATTTGCAAAAACATTGTGCAAACCGGACGATGATATCTTTGCTCGTTTTAAAGTTATAGCAAATTAAAGTTCTTTCTACGCGCCGAGTCAAAACCTATATATCGCCATCTAGCGTTCGGTCTTAAAATGTCTAAATGTCTAATTTTCTGTTTTTCTGCTGTTTTCTCAAACTGTTATCAAGATGCAACCTGTTGTCATAATTAATAAATTAATACTTAAACTAATGTATCACAGAATCAAAGGAAGTTTATATGATTTTCTTAGGACAATATTTATTAACGAATTTCTTTTTATATTTAAATTGTGGTCCTTAAAAGGACCGATTTTAAACCCAAACATATTAGGTATTTAATGCCTCGATAGATGTTCAAACTGCTTTCCATCACATTCCAAACAAGCTGCCAATCTTCTTTGGGTGGATGAAACTGCTGTTTCGATTTCAGCAGCTGATATTTTATTAATGGCATCACGGATTCTGTTTTCCATATTATGTCTAGTTGTGGGTGGAGTTCGGTACACAATATCTTTTAAACGACCCCATAAGTGAAAGTCGAGGCATGTTAAATCGGGTGACCTGGCCGGCCAAGAAAATAAGACTTCCCCTTCCGATCCAGCGCCCTTGAAAATAATTATTAATATGATCCCGCACTAAACGGGAAAAATGTGCTGGACACCCGTCCAATTGGAAATACATGATCTGTGTCTCACTTCCAATGTCAAATCTTACATTAAAATTGGCAAAGCATTTATTAAAAAATTCAAAAAAATATTGTCTACCGGTTAACGTGCCATCAAAAAAATAAGGACCAATAATTTTCATTCCGATAATGCCACACCACACGTTTACACTCCAGCTGCCTTGGTGCTGGACTTCTCGCATCCAACGGGGATTTTCGGCCGACCAATAATGCATATTATGCCTGTTGACTCTGCCATCGCTACTAAAAGTAGCTTCATCGGTCCACAGAATCTGTGACAAAAAATCCCTATTTTCGCGAATCATTTCTAACGATCATTGACAAAAATCAATTCTGCGCTCAAAATCATGTTCGTTTAAGGCTTGGTGAAGGATTATATGGTAGGGGTGTAGCCTTAAAATAAAAAAAAATGCCTATATTGTAGTATATTGAGGAGTAAATTATATTAAAAAGGTGTATTAAAAAGAATGTCCGCTAATGCAATTACTTACCTGTGGCCGTTTAGTATATTTTGAACAGTAGTTCGAGCTATTCCCAAATCTAAAGATAACGCCCGAGTTCCAATATGCCTATTAAATTCTACGTAGGTCAACACATTAATAATGTTTTCTTCCGTTCAACCAGTCCGACGCCTTCTAAATCTGGGACGACTAAGGCCCGGTTTTTCAATGCTCGGTTAAAGTGATTTAGCTTTCGGCTAATCGATAACCTTTAGGTAAACCGTTTTTCCACCTCTCATCTTGCGCTAACCTACTGCTATTCTATCGGGTAGAGTAACTATCACCTGAAAGTCTCTGTCAAATGGCTAACTGTAAGCTATCTTGCAGACGCATGCGCTCCGTAGGTTAAATACCCCGAACGGCCCGAACAGTCGAGTTTGTTCAACTGCTTTGTAACCAGTAACCTCATTTTCTATTTTGTTTTTTCTACGAAAGATGGAAGCATTTGATTTTTTAAGTGATGATGATGAAGAATAAATTAATAGACTTCATTGATTACCAAAGAAGGCCATACGTGGTCAGAGAAAGAAGTAATCCATTTGACTATTTTGATGAATTGGATTTTTTCACAAGATTTAGGTTAAGAAAAGAAACTGTTCTGAATATATTAGAACAAATTGAACAACAGATAGAGATCATAACAGATAGGTAAATTATTTCAAACTCCATAAATCCAAGTTTCTTTTTTTCCCTCCAAGTAGTAGAATCTGTTTTTTTTTATTCAATTATTGCTTTGAAACCATTTGCAATTTTTAACAGCAACGATCTATCAGAAGGACTAAAGTTTGCCACTCTTTTCTTCTTCAATCATCTTCAAAACATAACAAATCTTATATTTCCGAAATCGACAGCAAAAGGGGAACGACCAATCAGAAGTGCTCCCTGAAACATCAGTACTACCAACGATAACAAATATATCGCTAGCTGACGGTTTGCTAGCCTAAAGTCAAACATTCGAAGGAGAAACGCAATAGTTCTTAGTTGGAACTTTAGCTGATGGTTAAGCTTAACCTATAGTCAGCTAACTGTGAGTTTTAACCGAGCATTGAAAAACCGGGCCTAAAACTCCCAATATCGCTAAGTCGCTGTACCAAGCGTGGATACATTCTTCTGCCATAATGACGGCGATCTGGATACCGAATGGCATACTGTCTTTCAGTTATTGCTGCATTTTGAAAGCACTCAAAGAAAACCGCAATCATATCAACAGCTTCATCATTTGTAAAAGGCATTTTACAAAAAATCGAGCAAAAGATATTCAGAAATCAAATTGACAAGAATTAAACTGGCTCTAATAAATATTTGATGTTTCCAACAATATTATTTAAAAGTTTCTTTTGTTTTTGCCTCCTGCTATACGTTAATTAGACATTCTAAGGCCGAACGCTATATGGCGGTATATAAGTTTTGACTCGGCGCGTAAAAAGAACTTTAATTTGCTATAACTTTAAAACGAGCAAAGATATCATCGTCCGGTTTTCACAATGTTTTTGCAAATGTTATCTACTTTTCAAATATGATGTCAAAAATATACCGTTCCATTTGAATTTTTGGACTAAAATCAAAGAAAATGTAATTATTAAAAATTGCGCCCTCTAGCTCTTTTATTAGGAACTATAGAGTAGTAAGGAGATCGGACATTTAAAACAGCTGCATTTGTCTTGCAAATAAATTTTGAATCGCTAAAATCGAATAAGTGGTTTAGAATTTACACCGATTTTAATGATTACACTTTCAATAGCTTCCCCCACCCCTACTATCGTTCGTACGCCAATGAGCCTTGAACCAAAATGATAGAGAATTTTCTAGGCTCTCTAACAGTGTTATCAAAAGTATAGTTTAATATATAAGTTTTTGAAAAAAAAGACGTTTTTCTTATTTAATTTTCAGTTACGCCCTCTAGCGGTGAAATACGGAACTTGAAAAAAATTTCCAGAACTTTCTCATGACCACTTTTATGCTAATAAAAAAAATTCCATTGCTGCCAGATGTACAGATCCTGAGATACAGCCGCTTACCTCGCTTATTTGGCCACCCTGTACATACAAGTGTATCCTCTGATCTGGCTGAAGGAGTTAATCCCAAACTCAAGCTGCCCGCCTCCCTGACACATACTTCAGGGAGGAATGAAACACGTGTGTTTCCTTTCCTTTTCCATTAGAAATTTAAGTTTACTAGCATAATTGTATCTTATAAGTTGTAGAAATAAAGAATGTTTTTAAAAAGAATTTCAGTGTTCACGAAATCATAAATATATATATATATATATATATCTATATATATATATATATATATATATATATATATATATATATATATATATATATATATATATATATATATACCGTATGTAAATGAATGATGAGCCACCCCTATAACTTTTTAATAGGTTCATTGATTTTATTGAAATTTGGGTGGTTGATCTTGGACATAATTTCGATTTTTTTGACATACGAAATCAATATGTCTGACTTCCGGTTTCAATGAAAACGATATAAAAATTGAAAATTCAAATGGAACACCGCATATATTTTTCCATATTTTAAATCTGAGGCTTCAAATACATACATTCTACTTGTCAAATGTCAATTTTAGCGTTGTTTTGATTTTGTTCCTCAGTTTATTTTTTATTTTGTTTTTTTATCGTAGATGGCTGCGACTTCGTCTAAATCATAGATAATAGACTTAAAATATCGCCTACAATAATAATTTTTCTAAAAATTCATTTTTGTAAAGTTTGTTAACTATTAAATTCTTTTTCGAACCAAACCTCAGTTTTTTGAATATGAACATACATGGGCCACCCTGTATACTAAACAATTTTCTCAAATTCCTTCAAAATGATTCACACATCAGTTTTCACAATTCCTAAATAACCAAGTAATTATTAATAATCTTATTTTCATTAATACCCTTTGGTCCTGAGAACGACCTTATTCACGAAACCGGAAGTCAGCTAAATTGATTTCATATGTGGAAAAATTCCAAATAATATCTCAGATAAACCACCCAAATTTCAATAAAATCGAAGAATCCGTTAAGAAGTTATAGGGGTACCCCATGACTCATTTACACCCGGTATACAAATAAACAATTTTGTTATCTATTTTAATCCAATATATTAATTCAAAAATTATTGACTATTACAGGTATTTATTGAAATTAAAATAAAACCTTTAAATTGGAGGTCATTCCTCCTTCTTCAGCAACAAGAAAAATTAATACCTTGTCTTCGATATCTCGTTTAACACAAATACAATAATACTTATTGAAAACAAGCTGCAATTTCAATGCCTTGTGTTTCTTCTCAGTCGTCTGTCAATATTGACAGACGGCCGAGAAGAAACACAGGGCATTGATAGAGATATCGAAGACAAGATTTTATTTTTTTTTGTTTCCAAATAAGGAGGAATGACCTTCGAAACGTCAATGTTTAATTTCTATTTCAATGAATACCTGTAACCGTCAATAATTTTTGAATATGTATGTATATATATATATATATATATATATATATATATATATATATATATAAATAAATATATATATATATATATATATATATATATACAGGGTGTCCCACCGGGAAAAAACGCGATTTGTATATGGAAAACTACTGTACAGGAAACTTTTGAAAATTTGACAGTATACTAATGTTGATAGAGGCAACTCGACTAAAATATTTTCAAGATGGTGGCACTTCCGGTTATACCGGAAGTAGATACCAACTTGCTTATTTTAAATTGGATACCATATATATTAATACATTTTTAGATTCTTTGCAAGATTCTAGGCAGATTTCATGTATTATGTCCTATACCTCAGTCTAAGCGTCTTTGACATATTTAGGTTTTTATGTCAAAAATGAGGAGTGCAAGCCCTAATATAATTATCAATTGTTCCTATAAGGATTCCCGTATTACTTACTTTGAGGTGGATTCCTTATTGAAAAAGACTCGCTTTAATAGATTTTGTATAGTATTTGGATAACTAATTATACAGGGTGTTCGAAAAAAATAGATCTAAAATGAGATTGAGAAAACTGACATAAATCAATTTTTTCAAATGGAAACCCTCCATTTTTCTAATTCTGTAGTATTTAGCAAGAAGGTAACTTTGTATAAAGTTATCTATACTTCATTTTAATGGCACCCCGGTTAAATTATACAAACGAAAATTATTTAAACTTTTAAGGCTTATCTAAATCATTTTCATTTAAATGCTGCACTTATGAAAATATGGATAGCATAGGAATGATATTTGTGTTTCCGTGAAATTCTTAGAACTGAGTATTTAGATAAGCCTGATTCTAATGCTATTTGCCTTGAAGATTTTGTTGGATATGCCTCAAAATATCCCAAAATTTCTAGTTCAATATTTTCATTGTTAACAACTGGTTTCTTTTTGTACACTTACGCCTTTACGGATCCAAAATTCTTGAAGTTTTCTATAATTCCTTCAATAGTATTTGGTGATGGTTTTTGTTTATGAGGATATCGGGTCGCACATGTATCACATGTCCTTGAAATAATTTATCACATTGTCCATAAATAATAAATAAGTTTAAATAATCTTCGTTTGTATAATTTAACCGGGGTGCCATTACGATGATTTGAAATGTCAAATACGATCATGGCTATCCTAGATCTAATTGTTAAACGATTAAATGCAAAATCGCCATATAAAAATATTAAATTGGCAATATTTCGAAAACTTCAAATTTTAGGTATAGATAACTTTATACAAAGTTTCCTTCTTTTTAAATGCTAAATACTACAAAATAAGAAAAATGGGGGGTTTCCATTTGAAAAAATTGATTTTTGTCATTTTTCTCAATCTCATTTTAGATCTTTTTTTTCGAACACCCTGTATGATTAGTTATCCAAATACTATACAAAATCTATGAAAGCAAGTCTTTTTCAATAAGGAATCCAACCCAAAGTAAGTAAAACGGGAGTCCACATAGGAACAATTTATAATTATATTAGGGCTTGCAATCGTCATTTTTGACATAAAAACCTAAATATGTCAAAAACGCTTAGACTTAAGTATAGGACATAATACATAAAATCTGCCTAGAATCTTGCGTAGAATCTAAAAATGTATTAATATATAGGGTATCCAATTTAAAATAAGCAAGTTGGTATCTACTTCCGGTATAACCGGAAATGTCACCATCTTGAAAATATTTTAGTCAAGTTGCCCCTATCAACATTAGTATACTGTCAAATTTTCAAAAGTTTCCTATGTGTAGTTTTCCATATACAGATCGCGTTCTTTCCCAGTGGGACATCCATATATATATACAGGGTGTCCCGTACATAACACGCCAGAGTGACACTGGAGGTAGATCGGCTTCAGGTCAATCAGATAACATCAACATGACCTCAGTAAAAGTTTTCTGGTTTTCGAGATATTGCCACTCTTATGTTTTTTTCAAAAATCTATACTTTTTGGTCATTTTCTCGCTTGTTTTGAATATAAATAAGTTCTAACTCATGGTTTTTTTTCTTGTGCTATCATCAATACATGGTTGAGACAATCGACCTATCATTTCACTAAAAACTAGCTCGCTAACCTCAAAAAAAATTAAGTTGTTTCAATTTAATTTAAATCCGAAAGCCTTAAGTAAAGTTTGACTATTTACTGTGAAAAAATATTGTACCAGACAGAATCAGCAAATGATCATAAAAACTAGCCTATTTAATGCTCTTTCGAAAGCGGTATAACATTTGTGGTTGTTTTCTTTCAAAAGTCTAAAAATTCCAATTTCTGTCATTGAAGTCGTGCTACTTGCGAAATACACTGCGCCGCAAATTTAACGTATAGCTTATATATTTCCTAAGTTTTGACTGAATATTTTCTCAGGCGGTGATCCGATTTGAATGAATTTTTCACCAAATAGTAGCTCCGTTCTTTGAGAAAAAGTAATAGTTATAAGATGGTCCAAAAAAAAAGAATAATCTTATTGTACAGGGTGTTTGAATTGCGACATGTTTTCTTCGTCCAAGTTTACATCCTTCTGCGGGCAATATCGGGTAGCTCAGACTTGTAGTATGGAGAGATATACAAAACCAAATAAACACAGTTTCTACTTGTAAAAAAATTTTGAATACACAGCCTTCTTCACAAATTAACAAAAAAGTTTTAAAAAATTTCGTTTGAAAAGTGTGAGAATTATAAAAACATGAATATCTTTCGAGTGGCTCAAGATAAACAGACGATTGAAAAAACAAATTACTCAGAAGTCATGCAATTATAATACCGTCTATTTTTTTTCTGCCTGAGCTACCCGATATTGCCCGCAGAAGGATGAACTTGTACGAAGAAAACATGTCGCTATTCAAACGCCCTGTACAATAAGTTTATTCATTTTTTTTGATCATCTTATAACTATTGCTTTTTCTCAAAGAACGGAGCTACAATTTGGTGAAAAATTTATTCATATCGGAAAATATTCAGTCAAAACTTAGGAAATATTTAAGCTATGCGTTAAATTTGCGGCACAGTGTATTTCGCAAGAAGTACGACTTCAATGACAAAAATTGGAATTTTAAGACTTTTGAAAGAAAAAAATCACAAATGTTATACCGTTTTCGAAAGAGCATTAAAAAGGCTAGTTTTTAAGATGATTTGCTGATTCTGTCTGGTACAATATTTTTTCACAGTAAATAGTCAAACATTACTTAAGGTTTTCGGATTTAAATTAAATTGAAACAACTTGATTTTTTTTTGAGGTTAGCGAGCTAGTTTTTAATGAAATGGAAGGTCGATTGTTTCAACCATATATTGATGGTAGCACAAGAAGAATAAAAAACAGGAGTTAGAAATTATTTATGTTTATGAGGCGAGAAAATGACCAAAAAGTATAGATTTTTGAAGAAAACATAAGAGTGACAATATCTCGAAAACCTGAAAACTTTTACTGAGGTCATGTTGATGTTATCTGATTGACCTGAAGCCAATCTACCTCCAGTGTCACTCTGGCGTGTTATTTACGGGACACCCTGTATATATATATATATATATATATATATATATATATATTTATATATATATATATATATATATATATATATATATATCTCATTTGCTTCTTTTCGTTTCTTCAAAAATATCTTGCAAGAGGCATATGACATAATCCGAACTCATTTGAGATGCCATTAATTGTTTTAGTTTTATGTTTATCCTCTCTTTAAATAGCTCCTGTTTTTACGTGTCTTTAGATATTTTTCCGCGCTCAAATTTTTTTTTATGCGTCCTCATTCTGCAAAAACATAATATCATTAAGCTCTCATTAGCCCTCATAATCGGTCCCGACGAAATATTACTTTTAGTCACAACGCTTAAACTGACATTTTAAATGTGAAATAATAAAAACACAAATATGTATAATTGGATCAACGCAGATTTATTTTTTCTCAAATGAGATCTATTTTTTTATGGTAAACACATTGTAGACCGATATTACTGAAAAATGAAAATGTGACTGACGTACAGTTTTGATGGCAGTGAGCACGTTCTTCTCTCTCAGAAACCGTTCCACTAATAGAACACGAGGCGTGCTGGTCGATGGTTATGCCATTTATCTCTTTTAAATGTTGATTTCGCATTCTCTGTTCAGCAAACGTTGCCGCTGACACACACCTTGTGGAGCAGAGGAAGAGTACCCATGTGTGATGCAGGTGTGCTAGGTTCGAATCCTGGGTTAGATAAGGATGTTTGTGTTTGTCTATGAGTTTTTAACAATTTATATAGTTGTGTCATGTACATTTTTTGTTTTGTTTAAAAGCCCATTGGCTGTTCGGAATACGTGTTAAACTGTAGGTCCCTAGTGAGTTTTAAAAAAAACATTGCAACTGTCCCAACCACATCCAGTCACATGAACAACTTTGTTTGAATTGAATTGTTGAAAAGAACAATTTCCACGTCTATTAGATAATTCGGTGAAACTTCACGTTCTTCAGATACTGAGTGCAAAATGATAACATTTCTCCGATATATTCAATTCAATTAATAAATAAATAGCAAATTGGGTAGAAAGAGTAATTACGAAGATGGTTACAAATAATCAGTGAAAGAGGAGGCTTGTATTATGATCAATTTGGCTATTCAATAGGAGATCTGAAAGTTTGTGTTCATTAATCTGTGATGATTCTATAAAATTTCAAGGATATTAAGCTATATTCTACAAATGAAAAGGTTTTCAAGAATGCGATTAGCCATGTACCCCCTTTATCGGAGTTAATATCAAATATAACTACCAATTACGAGACTAATTATTTGTAACCACCTTTGAATATACCCTCGATTTTTTATTAATTTATTTCTTGCATTTCAGTCGTTAGAATGTCCGCGAGTAAGAATGTTGGTGTCAGCGTTGCTCCGCAAACTGATTCCTATAAATGTGGTCAGTGCAAATAAACAGTTGTAGAAAGTGATTTAAAGTGTAATTTATGCCCTAAAGTTTATCACTCTCGATGTGGTGGAAGGGTTAAAATGTGTTGCGGGGAAGAATTGGCAAATCCGCTTACCTGCGAACTCAATTCTGAATCAACTACGCATAGTGATGTATTATCGAAAACACTGAAACTTACAAGTAAGTCAACTAAGGAAGAACTCTTGATAAAATTAAAAGATGAGCTAGAAGCTGAAAATGTAATACTTCTTGAAAATTCTTCATTACTTAAATATAAAATTGCCATATTAGAAAGTGAAGCATGCTTGAAGAACGCTGAGATAACGAATTTAAAAGAAAAATGTAAACATAAAGTTAAACGCCTGCGACAGCGGTCGTGGGAAGTCGAATTCCGTCAGACCGAACGTTCCCGTTAAGCCTGCGACAAAGGAACTTGGCGGTGACTCGTTTCATGGTACTTTTTCTACGGTTGCTCCTATAATACACGCGGGGTAAATTTTGGGCGATTGTTTACATTTTCGGACGTAAGTACTGCCATTGCAGTTGCTCGGGAAAGCTGTTCGTTGGCCAAAGACAACCTGTCCTTAAGTAAAGGAGTAAATAGTGAGAATGCTAAAATACATGGAAAGTACGAATGGAAACCGGCCTCCCAGAAACAGACTCGCAAAACTACTAGGCGTGCCCTGGTTGTGGGTAGTTTCTCGGGAACCTCATCAGTCGTGGGTGTTGAAAAATATAAGCAACTACATGTTTCAAACTTTGGACCTGAAGCTTTATAGTCGAAATATCCGGTGTGCTATTCCTCCTTCAAAGTTAAAATTCCTAGTTCCCAATTTCAGACTGCAATGGATGGATCGGTCTGGCCAAACGAAGCTTCTGTGCATAATTTTCATCAACGCTGATTAGTCCGGGGAAGTAAGTATGTAGAGGGGAAAAATTAAAAAGTAGGGGTTTATTTTTTTTTTAAGTAAGTACACTGACCCCTCATCGCTTTCCTAAATTTCTGACAAAATCCCGTGAGAGCTCGAAACACAGCTTGCAAGCACATTTTGAAGCACTAAAATTCGATGATTTTTTGCTTATAACTTTTTCTGATGTACTCGCAAAAAAAATCGTAGAGATCAAATTCACAGTAAATTTTATGCCCTACACGATGGCGTAAGTCGACTTTTGAAATGAAAATTTTTTCGACTCAAAATTTTCCAAAAAATGAAAATTATTTCGAAAGGTCGTGTTTTAACCGGCAACCATACTGAAAATAACCATATCGTGATCAAAACATAGGGAAACATAGATGGTGTGCCATAAAAAATTTACGTATTTTCAGATTTGGAAAATTCAAAATGGCGGCCGCAAAAATCGAATATATATATATTTTTTTCAATTACGCTTGCTCTTGAAAACATTAACGATATCGAAACGCGGTTGGTTGCAATCGATAGGGGAAAAGTTGTAGTTTTAGGCATAATATAAAAAAAAAATTTATAAATTTTTTTACATAACTTTTTTTAAAAATTTATTAAAAAAAAATTTTGTTTGTTGAGTTTTTCCTCATTTTTGCATTGAAATATAAAGTCAATCATTATACTCATACTCGAAATGTATTTGCCGTTAAAAAACGCGTATTTCAAAAAAAAAATTGTTTAAATACAATAATCAGAAGCCGAGATATAGAAGCTCAAAGTTCGCTTCGTACTGTGACCATACTATTAAAAATTAAAAATGCGCGTGTATTAGTGAAGACCCGTTGGGGTGCTCGGCGAAAATGGTCTCCCCGCCACTACGCCGAGCAGCTGCCGCGTTCATATTCGGGTGAACGCGGCAAGACTACTGATTTATTTTTGATTCAGCCAGTGACCCAACGTTCTATTAAATCTGTACTTAATCACCACACAGGTGAAACAATCTAATCCAACAATAAGAATTTGAAAATTTTTAATAGTATGGTCACAGTACGAAGCGAACTTTGAGCTTCTATATCTCGGCTTCTGATTATTGTATTTAAACAATTTTTTTTTTGAAATACGCGTTTTTTAACGTCAAATACATTTCAAGTATGAGTAAAATAATTGACTTTATTTTTCAATGCAAAAATGAGGAAAAAGTCAACAAAAAAAAAATTTTTTTTTAATAAATTTTTAAAAAAAGTTATGTAAAAAAAATTTATAAAATTTTTTTTTATTTTATGCCTAAAACTACAACTTTTCCCCTATCGATTGCAACCAACCGCGTTTCGATATCGTTAATGTTTTCAAGAGGAAGCGTGATTGAAATAAATATATATATATATTCGATTTTTGCGGCCGCCATTTTGAATTTTCCAAATCTGAAAATACGTAAATTTCTTATAGCACACCGTCTATGTTTCCCTATGTTTTGATCACGATATGGTTATTTTCAGTATGGTTGCCGGTTAAAACACGACCTTTCGAAATAATTTTCATTTTTTGGAAAATTTTGAGTCGAAAAAATTTTCATTTCAAAAGTCGACTTAAGTCATCGTGTAGGACATAAAATTTACTGTGAATTTGATCTCTACGATTTTTTTGTGCGAGTACATCAGAAAAAGTTATAAGCAAAAAATCATCGAATTTTAGTGCTTTAAAATGTGCTTGCAAGCTGTGTTTCGAGCTCTCACGGGATTTGGTCACAAATTTAGGAAAGCGATGAGGGGTCAGTGTACTTACTTAAAAAAAATAATAACCCCTAATGTTTATAATTTTCTCATTGATAGATTTTTTGATCTTACTTCCCCGGACTAAGATTGACAAACCACGAACCCAAAAATTAAAGGTGAAATGTGAACCTTTGTATGATAGGTTAAGATTGATGCAGATAAACATTCAGTGTTTAACTAATAAACTGCACTGTTCAACATTATTTTTATGTGAGAAATCCCCTGATATTTTAAGTGTTGTGGTTCCATAACGATAATATTTCTATGATGGCAATCCCTGGTTATAAACAGGCCGACTATTTTTGTCGGCCCCCTAAAAAGCATGCAGGTACTATGATCTATGTAAAATCCAGCCTTCAGATATTACCGTTGAAGATCTCGAGTTTTTCGGAGGAGGTGCACTGTTAGGTGTGAGGCGTAAAAGTATCTTTACCAAATTGTGAGTTGGGCATCATCAGTTGCTACAGATCTCCTACAAGCAATTTTCAAATTTTTTTAGACAAATTATATAATATTTTACAATACTGTAGTTCAAGAATTGACGTCTTGTTTCTGTGGGGTGATATCAATATTAATTATTTGGACAGTGACAGCAGTACTAGAAAACTGCTGAGTAATTTACTTAGTTGCTTTAATCGTAGGCTCACTTCAATGTTACCAACTAGGTCATTTCTTTACGCTACTGGTAAAATAAGTAGTGCTTAACTCGACTATATCCTGACTAATGCTGATCATGATGAAATAAAAGTTGATGTCGTGGAAGCAAATCTTAGCGACCACAAGGTTATAATGTTAGATTTCTTTAATACTTCTTCATAACATATGCCTGTGAATGGAGCAACACTGCGTTCAGTCAGAATTATAAATGATTTCACCTTGAACAATTTCACTTTGATGCTTGCAAATACCGAATTTGCTGACTTGTATTCTAATTCCGACATAGATGTAATTCTTAAGATATTTTTATACTAAAAAACGCAATCATGCTTGGATAACTGATGAAATCAGACAGGCTAGTAGGTATTTAAAAGACCTTTATTGGATCCGTTCTAAATTCAATTTTATGCAATCATTGAATATGCATAAGAACGCAAAGCTTGATTATAAATTATTGTTAAGATATTCAAGGTTCAATTATAATGTAAATTTTTTGGCCAACTCCAATAATATGAACAGGGATATAATGGTATATTGTAAATCAGGCAATTGGTAGAAAAGTTAGTTACAACAGTGCATTCTCAGTAAATGTGGATGGTATGTTGTGTACTGATCCAAAAGTTATTGCTGAATCTTTTGGTAAACACTTTTACACGATTGCTGACCTAAAATTGAAAAAGTATTATGGTGATGCAAAGTCTGCATCTTGTGTCCTCCCCAATGACAACTAACAATTTCTACTTTCATCCAGTAACCGAAATTGAGGTTGTAGATGCTATTGCTGCTCTAGGGAATAAAAAGAGTTCCGGAGTAGATTTATTTTCTTCTGAGATGTTAAAAACTGCTAAAGCCCATATTGCTAAATATTTAGCGCATATTATTAATGTATCCATCTCATCTGGTAGATTTTCCTCATCCTTGAAATCTTCCATTGTAATTCCCGTATTAAAAACAACGATATTCATGATATATTGAACTATCGACCTATTTCTATTCTAAGCGTGTTATCTAAGGCTATAGAAAAAATTATAATGGGTCGCATGGTTGACTACTTGAATGAACTCAAGTTTCTAACCTATTCCCAACATGGCTTCAGACCAGTCACTCAACGAAAACAGCAGCCATCTTGTTTATAAATTATGTGTATAGCAACCTAGATAAAGGACATTCTGTAGCTGGTCTGTTCTTCGACCTGTCGATAGCATTCGACGTTCTCGCCTTCGATTTTATTATAAGCAAATATTACAATCTCGGATTCAGAGGCGTGTTTCTTGATTGGCTCCATAGCTTTATCTCAGGTAGAACTATGATTGTAAAGGTTCATGATGCATTTAATATAATTTCAGGTGTGCCCCAGGGATCGGTCCTTGGCCCTCTGCTATTTATTCTGTTTGTAAATTACTACTCAGATCACTTCTATGGAAGCAGACTGACGCTATTTGCAGATGATACTTCATTGGCTCTCTCTCCGCTGAGAGTCCGGAGAAACTCTCTCTGTTGTGTGGTAGTTTGGTGCAGTCCTTTACAGATTGGTGTCGCAAAAATGATTGATTGAAAATGTTGAGAAAACCAACTGAATCATCAAAAACTTAAGTCGGACATTGACTGTTCAGTTTGGTAGCTCACCAATCACTTTAAATTCCTGGGGGTACACATTGATCGAAATCTGAGATGCTTACTACGCTATAAATCAAATAAGCACTCTCTTCCCTTGGCCACGGTTTTAAATGTTTACTATGCCTTATGTTACAGCCACATATCTTATAATATACTGCTCTGAGAACACTCCATTGATGTTGGTTATTTGTGGCGCAAAAACGTATTATGCGTATAATGTTTGGTCTTGACCCTCGTTCTTCCTGTAGACCGTCGTTCGCGTCATATGGGATACTGACTGTTCCTTGTATATATATATATATATATATATATATATATATATATATATATATATATATATATATATATATATATATATATATATATATATATATATATATATATATATATATATATATATATATATATATATATATATTGTTAGAATCATCAAAAGAATGAGTACGTGATTCATGAATTTGAGAATGGTTACATAAGCTGACCTTGACGCCGCTTTCGAGCCGGGAGATGATGACGGGTTCATGCCCCGATGTGATGCATTGGGTTGTTTCATTGTCAATGCGGGCTTGAACGAGTACACAGTCTCCTCTGTTCGACGTTAAGCTAAGCTGCGAAATACTTTTGTGATTTAATTAATAAATAATTTTGGTGAAGTTACTAGTGCGTATTTATGCTGTAGTATCTATTCATGAACAATTCTCATACTTTAATTCCTAATATCAGAAGCGGGATACGTATCTGTGAATGTAACATTTAAGTGCATTGTGATTGTGAACTCAGCTGCATTTCAATTGGATTACGAACTCAGTGGCATTTCATTTGAACTGGACCATGGCTTCTGGAAGTGGAAGTGATTCGACTCAAATGCTGTTAGCAGAACTAGTGAAGGCGTTGAAATCACAAAGATCGAGTGATGAGGTCGATTTGCCGTTTTTTCGTTCCGAAATGAATGATTCCAATAAGTGGGTGAGTCATGTCCAAAAAAATTAAGCATGAATTAGGTTGGTCTGATATGCAAGTGTTGGCAAAGATAGGTCGATTTTTGTTGAATGATGCGAAAAGGTGGTATGAACGTTGGAATCCCGACGACAGAGACTGGGATGCGTTTGTTAGAGATTTTGTTGAGGCTTTTCCTCCTAAAAGAAACCTTGGTTTGCTATTGGAAAATGCGAGTAAATTTAATAGTTCTTCTGTTAACACCTATGAGATGTATGTTCACGAGAAATCGGCCATGCTAAGGAACTTACGTGCAAGCTGGAGTGAAACGGTAAACGCCACTTTGTAACACCTGATGTTCATAGACGAAATGGCAGGTAGAGCGTTATATGAGAACCATCAGAAATCTTCTTAAAGTTGAAACACAGATTAAGTCAGAATGGTCGAGCGGACTATGGAAAATAAAGTTGGTTCTAAATACTACAACTCAAAAATCTAGCAATATGACTCCTTTGCCATTTTTTTTTTGGGAATTCCATATTGTACACCTTCTATTCGGGCCTTATTGGAGGATTTGTCAAAAGACTTGACACCGGTTCACAATCGTAGTTTGAACAGACAGCGAGAGAAGCTTGCATCAACTTCTGTTTGAGTATCACGAACCAAAAGCGCAGGGATAATGTTACATGTTCCCCAAGTGAATATGTCTTGATGTACAGAGATTCGCAGAAGCATGTTGGCAGGAACGATTACGAGTTTTTGGGACCATATGAAGTTTTGCTGTGTTCAGAAGATGGACGGTATGAAATTGGGAAGCTTGGCACAAATATTGCAGCCAGGGCTGCAAAAGAGCATCAACTAAGAGCGTGGCCTCTAGAATGTACCCAGTCTTACGATGTGCAAGGATACAGGAATTCATGGAAAAAGATGATGAGAATGATCCCAATGAAGTCATTTAATTTTGGGTTTATTATTTATATTCCTTTTCTTGGTCTTTGTCTCGTAAGTAGCAAAGCCAGGTGGCAGCTGAAGTCTCCACATGTTTATTTACTAATGCTTTTATTTTCATTTTTTCGGTCTCTCACCCTTTAGTGGAAGAGCCGGGTGGTGGCTGAGGTCTCCACATGTTTATTTACTAATGTTTTTATTTTTCAGTCTCTCACCCTTTAGTGGAAGAGCCGGGTGGCAGCTGAAGTCTCCACATGTTTATTTACTAATGTTTTTATTTTTCGGTCTCTGTCCCGTTAGTGGTAGAGCCGGGTGGCGGCTGAGGTCTCCACATGTTTATTTACTAATGTTTTTATTTTTCGGTCTCTGTCCCGTTAGTGGTAGAGCCGGGTGGTGGCTGCGGTCTCCACATGTTTATTTACTAATGTTTTTATTTTTTCGGTCTCTGTCCCGTTAGTGGTAGAGCCGGGTGGTGGCTGAGGTCTCCACATGTTTATTTACTAATGTTTTTATTTTTTCGGTCTCTGTCCCGTTAGTGGTAGAGCCGGGTGGTGGCTGCGGTCTCCACATGTTTATTTACTAATGTTTTTATTTTTTCGGTCTCTGTCCCGTTAGTGGTAGAGCCGGGTGGTGGCTGAGGTCTCCACATGTTTATTTACTAATGTTTTTATTTTTTCGGTCTCTGTCCCGTTAGTGGTAGAGCCGGGTGGTGGCTGAGGTCTCCACATGTTTATTTACTAATGTTTTTATTTTTCGGTCTCTGTCCCGTTAGTGGTAGAGCCGGGTGGTGGCTGAGGTCTCCACATGTTTTTTTACTAATGTTTTTATTTTTTCGGTCTCTGTCCCGTTAGTGGTAGAGCCGGGTGGTGGCTGAGGTCTCCACATGCTTATTTACTAATGTTTTTATTTTTTCGGTCTCTGTCCCGTTAGTGGTAGAGCCGGGTGGTGGCTGAGGTCTCCACATGTTTATTTACTAATGTTTTTATTTTTTTTGCGGTCTCTGTCCCGTTAGTGGTAGAGCCGGGAGGTGGTAGAGATTCCTACAAACTTATAGATATATGTTTTGGCCGAATTATTTTAATTTCAGCTGGCAGCGCCGAGAGCGTCACTGCAGTCAGGTTGGCCGTGTTAGAATCATCAAAAGAATGAGTACGTGATTCATGAATTTGAGAATGGTTACATAAGCTGACCTTGTCGCCGCTTTCGAGCCGGGAGATGATGACGGGTTCATGCCCCGATGTGATGCATTGGGTTGATTCATTGTCAATGCGGGCTTGAACGAGTACACAGTCTCCTCTGTTCGACGTTAAGCTAAGCTGCGAAATACTTTTGTGATTTAATTAATAAATAATTTTGGTGAAGTTACTAGTGCATCTATTCATGAACAATTACCATACTTTAATTTCTAATAATATATATATATATATATATATATATATATATATATATATATATATATATATATATATATATATAATACAGCTTGATATATACAGTTGCACACAAATTCAATTTTTGTTAAGATGTGTCATATATCACTTTCCACACTTGTTATGTAATATGCTTACACTATTATATTTTTTTAGGTTGGATTCCCGGACAGGATATTTGTTTTTAGGTTGGATTTCTTTTTCTGGACAAGATATTTATTTCAAGGCTGGATTTGTTTTATTTTTATTTTCAGTGTTCTATTTATTAATAGTTAATATACTATTTAAATTTTCTTTTGCTTTTTTATTTTAAATGTACATTGTGAACAACTAAGAACGGCTGTAGGCCACATTTCAGAAAAGAATATTGGTACGAACAAAAAACATCACCTTTTGGAAAGAAAAATCGCTAGAAAATATTTATGAGTTTCTTAAATATCCACTAGGGGTGGAATGAGCACTCAAAATCATAATACTGTGATTATCTCCAAAAAAGACATAGGTATACCAAAAGGTGACCTGAAAATGCAACTTTTGAAATCTTTATGATTGTATATGTAGGATACCTTTAGTTTTTCTTTCTTGGTGATAATCACCTTATTATATGTTTTTAAGTGTTATTTCCATTCCCTAGCGGATATTTTAGTAACACAAAAATATTTTTCAGGTTCATTTTCCTTGAGGTATTTTTTTTAAGTTGAATCATGATTCTTTTTTGAGATATGGCCGGCAGCCGGCGTTTTTAGTTGTTCACCGTGTATTTGCTAAAACATCTTTAGGATGTAATCTAGAATGTTTGAGGTATATTATTTAGAGGTTTAAGTAATATCCATACAACATCTAAAAGAATATACTGTATCGATTTTGAAATGTTGGATTCAGTTCATTGGTATTTTGAGGAAGTTCTAGTAACATCACAGTAATGTAAAAAGGCAGCGCTTTAACATCTCTGAGAAGTTCAGTTTTAACATCACAAAAGTTAACAGCCCTAAGCTGGGCATAAGCGGTTGTGAAGATGTGCATGTGACGAAAACAGGAGGAAAAAAGGGAAGAACATTAGCACAATGTGATGTTAAATTAACGTGACTGTAACAATTATTTGCATATTGGGTATATATATATATATATATATATATATATATATATATATATATATATATATATATATATAGCCAGGGGCGGCTAGTCAAAGGAGGCTAAGGAGGCTAAGCCTCCCCAATAATATTCCGTGTATCACTAATATATTATATTGAATAGGCAGCATTCAGCATATTCATATTAATCAAAATAATATTATTTTATGCACCTACTTTCCTTTCAACCTACATTTTATAATATAATTTATTAATTAAGATAGAAGGTATTTACATTTACTGCATTTCACTCATTTCGAGATTTGTGGCAACGCTGCAGAGGCTTAGAAAGGTATATTCTCAACGTTCATTATGCCTGCCACAGAAAAGCAAACAACGGTGCAAATACTCCGAATGAATACTTCATTGCAATAGAAAAGCAAAACACATGTAAATGGCAACACCGATAGGAACCTAGTCTCATACAATGTCGACCAATCACAACTATAGAATTTCGCGTGACATCGAGTGAATTCATTGGAAAGCATTAATTGAATCGTAGTGTGATCGTAGTTACTAATGGCCGCGTGTTTACTCATATTGCTCGCTTATTGTTTTAAAATGAGTTTGGTTACTGAAGTTAATTTCAAAAATTTCAATGGTGACTTAGTGGAATATTTGTTATCCCATAACTTCAGTGCACTAAGTTATGGGATAACAAATATTCCACTAAGTCACCATTGAAATTTTTGAAATTAACTTCACTTTAGTGCACTAAGTTATGAGGATAAAGTTTTGATAAAAACATTGCGACCTACCCCTGAATTAAACAATTTGGTGCAGCCTAACAGACAACAAAACCGCGATTTTAATACAAGGAATTATGAGAGACATCCTTGCCTAACCGGATCACAGGTAAAAAATAAATTATTTTGTTGGCAGTGTTTACTTTTTACTAGTGAAAATGTCTCTGTTTGAGGGCGCTTAGGATTTGAGGATTTAATTCTATAGTTGAAAGTGAGGAATTTTTCACCGATAAAGTAACTTTAAATACAGTACGCGGATTAATATCTTACTTACAAGATAAGGAATTTATATATTTTTGAACATCTTTAAATTAATTTTTGAATAAACAGAAATAGTTTTTCAAATCTTACAGCACAAGTTTTCAGATGTAATTTACTCACGAAATCGGCTCAAGTTTCTTTTGGAAAAAATTTCAGAATTTCGTGCAGAAGTTTATTTTAAAAAACTATTTTCTGTATTTCAAACTACTGATGATACGACTCAATTTAGCCCAAAATGAAAGAAATTCAGTTACGCAGATATGGAGCTTCACTATAAGCAAATATTTTATGACATTTTGGATACTATTAGGGGTCAAATAGAAATAAGGTTCTCTGATTTGAAAGAACTGCATTTCTTCGACTTACTCAATAAAAATTTGTTAACTGGATTTTCGGCTAATTTTCCAGATAACCTTTTGGAAAATTTATGTCAAAAATACACTCTTTTTGATAAGGTGGCCATAAAAAGTGAACTGTGTGTTGTTTATAATGACAATGAAATTTTGGGGCAAAATGAAAATCATGTGAGGACTATTAAATACCTTTTTGATAATGATTTGAATCAAGATATACCCCAAGTTTATAAACTCTTATATCTAATTGTTTCTATCCCGGTGACATCTGCTTCCGTAGAGCGCTCGTTTTCCACTCTTAAGAGAATTAAAACTTATTTACGAAATTTAGTGACCCAGGATCGTTTGAACAATATTAGTTTGTTGTCTATTGAAAAGGAATTGGTAAAACTTTTGGAGAAAGACAAAAAATTTTATGAGGATATTATAGATCATTTTGCTAACGTTAAAGATCGCAGAATCCCGCTAATCTTCAAATATATATATAATAACTTTTTATTTGCTCTCACCAGCTGTTGAAAAATTCGTTAAGTAGGTAGGTAGGTACCTATTTTGTGAAAGAAAAAATTTGATGAATAGATGAATTGATTAATTGGCTGAGAAGAGTTTTTGTGAATATTGTAAATAGGAGTTGTAGGTCTCAAGGTAGACACTCGAAAGTAAAAACAAATCAATAGCTTAGGGTGCTTTGATTTTCTTTAAATTATAAGGCAGTTGACCTTGAAATCCTAAAAATTTTCGCCTATGGTGTATTTTTTAACATCTCTTGTAGCCTCCTCAAACCAGAACCTCACGAGCCGCCACTTATATATACTTCCTCCTCATAGAACTTCCAAATAGGAATCCTTACCTTAATTTAAAGGTATTAAACTCTTCAATGATTTGCCTGATGCTATAAAATGCTTAGCGAAAATAAAATTTAAAAATGTAGTTAAGTTGAAGTTGTTCAAGAAATGTTACTACGCTGTAGTAACAGCGATCTTCATCGCTGTAGATGAATATGATTTTTGATTTAATTGTAAGTTGACGTGTCCTAAACATTTCGTTTTATATGTCTGAAAGGATTAATAAAGATTCTTATTATTATTATTAATAATGATATCGAGCGAGGAAACATCCAATAGTGATATAAAGTATAGGGTTCAACAAGGGCAAAAATGTGTACGAATTTCCAACTCGTTTCTTTGGTCGAATCATATTAAAATGAATACCAAAATGACAATCTACAGAGCTATAGTAGAACCTTTATTGACATACGGATCAGAGTGCTGACAGTTATCGGACAGGAATAGAAAAAGAGTGGAGACAGTGGAAATGGATTATTTGAGGAGAGCAATTGGAGTGTCCAGGATAGAACGTATACCAAATCAAGAAAGAAGACGCGTTAAAAGAACATATACGACTATAGATAGGATTGAAACAAGACAACTTCTGTGGTATGGACATGTAATGAGGATGGAGGAAAATAGATGGCCAAAACAAGCTATGACGTATGTTCCAACAAATAGAAGAAAGAGAGGAAGACCAATAATGACATGGATAAATGGAATAATAAAAACAATGAGAGATAGAGCTATAGACGAGGAAGAATGGAGAAACAGAGAAAGATGGCGATCGAAATGCGGGATGCGGCAAAGGCTGTAGGACCCCCGCTCATATATATATATATATATATATATATATATATATATATATATATATATATATATATATATATATATATATATATACTAGCTGACCCGGCAAACGTTGTTCTGCCGAGGTCATCATATCTTTGGTGGGATGGCGCTCTGGATTGTTATCCAGCCAGTGTTACTGACCACGATTTGTATTGGGGAACAATTAGAAATTTGTTAATTCACTCCGAGTCAAATAAGCTGCACTGATGAAATCCAATAAGATGGAAACAGCTGTATGCAGATTTTGAGTCGGGGTGACTTGACAATTTCTATAATTCACCGTTCGATTGTGAATGCAGATTTTGCGTTGCTGAATACGTATAACCAGCTTCCTTGGTAACATCTTTCCAAGGAAGCTGGTTTAATAATTCTTTAATAATTTTTTAAATTATTATAGAATTTTCCTTGTTCACTTTATGTAATGTATGAAATTGACCATGGTCGACTAGTATGTTTTTCATGGTTTGATTGTTATATATATTACTAAAAAAATTTCGAAGAAACTGTACTTTTTTCAAGAATTGCGAAGTATTTATCTATGGATACAAGAATCACTGTGTACCGGTCAATCTTACTACCTCATTTTGAATACTGTGCAACTTTACTATATCAGTTCAATCTAAATAAAATGACACAGCTTCAAAAACTACAAAATAGAAGCATGAGGATTATTTTAAGCTGTAATCGCTATACCCCCATTTCATTAATGTTGAGTACATTGCATTGGCTACCAGTCTCTAAACGACTTTACTCCCTAACAATGATATTTATTTATAAAATAGTACATAATGAGGCACCTTCTTACTTTCGTGATTATGTTGATTTCAAACATGAGATTCACAATCATTTCACCCGTAATTTGAACAACAATAATGTGACAAGAGTAAAATTGTCAAACACGAGAAATTCATTGTTTTATAAAGGTATGGTAGAGTACCACATAATGTTAAAATTAGTGGATCTTGTAAAAACTTCAGACACAAATTGTTGATACATATAAGGGAACTAAATTAGGACTATTTTTATTTGTAATGTTATTCTTGTTGTTCCGGTTCGCTGTTCAATCTTATAGGATTAATCATTTCATTATTACACTATTCTTTTTTTTACGCAGTATTGTATTATAACTGTTTTTATAGTGAGTTGTAATTAAATTAATAACCTACTTCACAGATCATTCACATAGGATGAATCCATACATTGTGATACATTATATTTTTTATTTTTGTTGTTATTTATATGTATATATATATTAGAGCTTTTGTATATTAGGGAAACCTACTTAATAGATATTTCTTCTTCTTCCTAAGAGAGTTGAAAATGCGGCCGAAGACGGGTAATCTGTCTGACGCAAGTAACGCCGTTTTTAAAATATAAATTGTACACTTTAGAAATAGCAATTATTTAATCATATTAAATGTGAAAATAAAAAAATTAAAAAATTCAAGTACTTACTGGATAGGTGAATGAATAATAATCCACTAGACCACAAGCCCAGTCAAATTTTCAGGGGGTGATTTTATACACCACCAGTCATATATATTCTTGAAGTACTTCTCGAGAAACAAACTTTAGGCACTATGCCGTCAATTTTCCGCGGTACAGGTGAGTGCACAGGTGAGTTAGAATGTCGTAAAAAAGGGGGTACTTTTTGATTACATTATACATGACGGCAGTATTCTCGTTGAAGAGACAATGAAAATAGAATGCTTTAAAACCCATTGCCGTCAAAAAATAACGGTACCGGAAGTCAGATTTTTTTTTTGAAATCGGCGATTTTACCCCCCTTCCCAGTTAATCGAATACTTGACGGCGTTGATTCAGTTAACTTTACCTTTCCTTGAAAGACTATAATACATCTATGCCGTCAGAAATAGGGGGTTCATAGGGTCATAAATCGCGAATCAAAACCCGATTTTTACCCCTTGTGGGGTGGTCATTTTATACAACCTTAAATTTAGCTGTTTCAATGCTATATCCTTCAAAGATAACATAGTTTACTATGCCGTCAATTTTATATGGTACAATACGCTGAAAATGCGTTTTTCATGTCGAAAAAATACCGTTTCGGCTATCCTATGGTTCTATGTTAATACAGGTGATTTTATTTTGCACGGAATTCATTTGATTTGAACTAGGAATGTTTAAAGTAACATTATTCAATAATACCGTAGATATTTTGTAGAACTAAGCGTAAAAAAAGCTTTGTTTGCCGCCAGTTTTTGAGACCATTGCTCCGAAAACGAAGCATAGACGAAGCATAGACCATGAAAACGAATATTCCTAAGATTATCGTTAAAATTTTGAAATTCTCATTTTACGTAGAGTTTCCGTTTAATGTTGACGGCACAACAATTTTTAATTACTATTTAATATGGTCAATATTATATTGATAATGCCGTCTTGTAATTTTTGACCAAAATCATAACCAAACTGGTAGTTAAAGTAAGCCAAAAGTAGCAAGAGATTTAACGTCAAATGCATAAAATATGACTAGGGAAAATTGACGGCACCGATTTTTCTATATTTTTTAATGTTTAAAGAGGTTCTATAAACAATAATATTTCAAAAATAAACTCTTATAAATGCGCAGGCAATTTTCAAAGTTTTCAAAATTCTTAAATTTTTTCATTTTTATTTTTGTTCTGTATTTCAATTGGGTACCATGAATTATTGACGGCATAGTTATAAGACCATAATAATTAGTTTCAACTTAAAAAAAAACCATATGCCGTCCTGAAATAAATGACCTTATAAGAAAAAATTGATTTTTAGCTCTAAAATTTTAGTAATTTTTTTATTTATTTTTGCATGAACCATAATTTTGTGACGGCACAATGTTTAGAACACTTAATCAATGTTAACTGAAATTTAGAAATTGGTGCCGTCAAATTCTAAATGACCACCACCCCACAAGGGGTAAAAATCGGGTTTTGATTCGCGATTTATGACCCTATGTACCCCCCTTTTCTGACGGCATAGATGTATTATAGTCTTTTAAGGAAAGGTGAAGTTAACTGAATCAACGCCGTCAAGTATTCGATTAACTGGGAAGGGGGGGTAAAATCGCCGATTTCAAAAAAAAAATCTGACTTCCGGTACCTTTATTTTTTGACGGCACTGGGTTTTAAAGCATTCTTTTTTCATTGTCTCTTCAATGAGAATACTGCCGTCATGTATCATGTAATCAAAAAGTACTCCCTTTTTTACGACATTTCAACTCACCTGATGTGCACTCACCTGTACCGCGGAAAATAGACGGCATAGTGCCTAAAGTTTGTTTCTCGAAAAGTAGTTCAAGAATATATATGACTGGTGGTGTATAAAATCACCCCCTGAAAATTTGACTGGGCTTGTGGTCTACACTGGCAATAAGTTTTTTACGCGATTTTTCAATTGGTTATGCAATATTTAATTAACAATTTTTAACTGATGAACATGAATATTAGAAGTGTGATAACTTTTAAACTATAGACTTGTTTCCTTTCCCGGTGATATTTTTGGCAGGCTTCAAAATAGATCACTGTTGAAAAAATTTTTAGGTAGTTGCAAAATTAGTTTTTTTTTAAATAATTTGAATGATCCGTTTTTCATTATCGGAAGCTGCTCGAAAATTATTTTTCAAAGTTTCATCTCCAATCATGCAAAACATTGTTATGAATAAATGCGTTGTTTATAAGAGAACAAAGATTTTTTTTATGATTTATTCAAGTTTTTAAGTTTGAAACTATGAACATTTTTTCGCGGGGATCTATTTTGAAGCCTTTCAAAAAAAGCTTCAACAAAGAGAAAAAATCTCAGATTTTTTGTTTAATAGTTATCACACTCGTAATGTTGAAATGAACTTCATTTTCCTCAAAAAACATCCACATCCTATTCTGAATCGAATGACACGTTGCTAATGATATTTCCGAAGTAAGTTGAAAAAAAGAGTACTTGTTGACTAGGCTGATAGCCTCCAAAAGATAATTCAAAAATAGTTATCAGTTTTAGCATTTTCAATTTTCAAAATTTCGAGAATGTAGTAATGATTTTTCGTCCTAAAATATTAACGATAATATTATAAAAATTATAAGAGAAGTTAAAATGAACGGTTTTCGATATTTCTATACACAAAATCCCACATGAATGGACATATCATAAGTTGTATTCCACATGATTAACAGTTGAAGCTTGCTGATTTTTCTATTGACAGACATATAATAAATATAAATTAATTTGTCAATACCTTCACTTTGGAATCACTTTTGGTTTAATTAAGAATATAATTAAATACACTGCAATATATACTCATCACCAAGAACCAGCAGTGCTAGTACTGAAAAAAAAAAGTTTATTATTTTGTGGAATTTCACCTAATTATCAAGTTTTTTTTTCGCTTCATAAAAAATTTATTTCTTCCTAAATGAAGAATCATTTTCTCCTCTTCGTTTTCTATTATTGAAAAACAAATTACATCTAATCTCCAAGATTAGCTGAATATTTATTGCATTGCATTTATAATAATTCCAATTGAAGACCTTGGCGTGAAAAGGATGTAAGCCACAAAAACATGAAAACCATTATGCTTGTTCCAAATAATTGAGAAATTTAGGTACAAGCCACACACGATTTAATTTAACGATTCTTCAACAGATGGCGCTAGAGTAGTAGAATAACGTTTTCACTATTTCTGCTGTGTTCCACAAATTTTCAGAACAAGGTTACAAGCCACCACAATGGATGGCACACGTGCTGGGTGTTCTCGTGATTTTAATCAGTTTTCCAGTGATTCAGATGAAAAACAATGTGATCAGTGGGACTCAGATGATAGTTTAAAAGACAGGGATTACATTGAGAGTGAAAGTAATGACAGTTCACTATCCTCTGAAGAGCAAGAGGTATGTTTTTGAAGTTCTGTGGCATATACCTTTTTACTGAAAATTTTGGCTATTTAATTTTGAACGCCATGTGGCATATTTTGTGGCATGCATCCTTTTTCTGAAATTTTATTGAATATATTTTTCGGTTCCATGACATGCTCGAATGAGTTACGGCGTAATGGGTTTCTTGGTCACTTTCACATTATAGTTATAAGAACAGTATATCTTCAATTTGCAGGAACCCACAAAAAAAGCCGCACTGATTTTTCAACCTATGAGACAAAAAATAAAAGTAGATGGCGGAAGAAAAACATGGATAAATATTCATTGAGAAAGACCCGCCGAAATGTTGGATCAAGTTATGGTAAAAAAATTGAAGCTACAGTTTTAGGACCACCTTGTGGGTGCAAGAAATTATGTAGGATATTGCTCCATGGAACCGAAAACAAAATTTTTGACGAATTTTGGAATATTGGCGACTACAATAAACAAAATGCGTATTTATTCCATAACATGAAACGACACTCTAAAAAACGCATATATCCAAAGAAAACTAAGAGGAATGTATCTTCCCGGAATTTCACTTTCAACTATTTTGTGAAAACGATGTAAGAATATGCAAAAAAGAATTCATTTCTGTCCATGACCTTACTTCCCAAAAGAGATTACAGCTGCTGCAAAAACAAATGTTTGATTGATTTGAGGATATTTGGTTCAGAATTCAACATTGGATTCAAGCTACCTTGAAGGGATACCTGCAAAATATGCGATGAGTTAGATGTGAAGATGGAAAACAATAAAGGAGATGAAGATTGTTTGAAGAAATTCAAAATAGAAAAGGAGTTACATTTGAGGAGAGCTGAAGCAATGGAAGCTTCTTTAAAAAATGAGATGGAACTGGCTGCTTCAAAAGATACATACATATTGTCATTTGACCTTCAGCAAGCACTTCCTGTGCCCTACTTAACAACTGGCCCAGCTTTTTATTTGATAAAGGCTTGGGTCTACAATCTCGGAATACATGATTGCGTGAATGACAAGGGCTATATGTATATGTGGCCTGAGAATGTCGGTAAAAAAGGAAGTGATGAAATTGCCAGTATTCTCTACAAACAATTTAGAGAACGAGAACGACTTCCTAAAAACCTTATTGTCTACACAGATAACTGCGGAGGCCAGAACAAAAACTGGGTTATGGTTAGCTTGTGGAAGGAGTTGGTGGCAGAGGGTTCATTCGATTCCAAAGAGCATAGATTCTTAGTGGTGGGACATACTCATCTTCCGTCGGTCAGAGATTTCGCTATGATAGAGAGATATAAAAAGAAATTGAAGGCAGTTTATGAACCATCAGATTGGTATGACGCGGTAAAGAAGTGTAAAAGAACCAATCCTTTTGAAGTAATAATACTTAAAAGAGAAGACATTTTTTCATTCAAGATTTTGGAAGAGAACCTAGCCAAAGAGAAGCTCACGGACGAAAAGGAAAACGTTTCCTTTAACAAAGTTTGTATTTTCAGATTCGAAAATGGAACTCCGAATATAATGAAAATAAAACATTATCTAAATGGGTATTTTAAAAATGTGAATATTGGCAAGGGGTATCAGAAAACTATGTATGTCAGACTGTCTTATGCCAAAATATGTGGAGCCAATAAAGCTAAATCCAAAAAAAGTTAGTAACTTAGCGCTTTTGCTGCCTTATATACCCGAAGTTAACCACCAATTTTATTTAGGAATTGGAGCCAAAAATTTACAAGATCGTCGAGAAAATGAGGGTTCTGCCAACGAATTAGAAGATATGGATGAAGATAACTCGTTAAGTGATAACTCATAAAGTTCTTATTGTAAATCATCTTATTTCAAATTACCACTTACTTTTTCATGTAAAAGGGTACAAGCCTCATTTTTTTTGAAAATAGATCCAGAAAAACAAAACCAATGGACTTTTCCAGTTTATTTTGATTCCTAAAATACTAAGTAACCCATTTTAACTTTTTCCTCCAAATTCAACTAAATTTTCCTTAAATTTGATTTCGTTGATTTAATTAGTTTTTAAAATTAAATTACTCAGAACATATTGCATGTGGCATACATCCTTTTCACACCAAGGTCTTCAATTGTTCCCCCTATTAACTACGAACATAACTAATACAAAAAAAAAATTTCAAATAAAACAAATCGTATTTTAAATATCGTATATTGTCATCAAAAAACTTCTCCGCAGAATCAATCCAAGAAGATTTCATTTACTGGTACCTGACTCAAAAACATTTCTGCAATATTATCAGTAAAAGAACCAAATGCTATATTATAACTATCTTTGACTTCGTTGAATACATCTCTCGAGTTATCATTTAATACTTGGTTGATCTGTTTGCCCAACTGTTCATTTCCATCAAATAAATTGTTGAAATTGTATACCACGTGTTCGGCGTCTATCGTCAAAGTATTATTGCTTAGCTTGAAATATTCCCTATCCTTCTTTGAATATATTTCAAAATTATTTATGGCACTTCCTGTGACGCCCTCTGAAAATAATGCAATATGTAGTTTTGCATCAATATATGAGAGGGATTAGGAACTTGAAAACATATATAGGCCAAGCTACAGAGATTTGTAGGGAGCATTTTGTGTAAAAAGTGTTAGAAGAAAACCACCTGCGCCATTGTTTGTAAAATAGTTCCATATGATATAGTGATATGTTTTTCACTCGACTTTATTATTTATAACTTTGTTATTAACAATTTTATGCAAAAAATTTTTTTTAGTTTTTTGCTTATAAAAATGAAACTATCAAAGTAATCGTAATGGTGTCAATAGACTCATTGTAGAAAATGAAAAGACGAAGAAAATGAGAAGTAAGACGACTCGTTCAGACCCTTAGTTTGAGAGAAAATCGGAAAAAACCGTCCAAAATGTAGTTCTTTCAAAAATTATTAACTCGGTTATTTTTTGAGTTGTACCGTAGATCCTCCGGCTAGTATTAGTTACTGATATAAACTTCATTTGTGCGAAGATCAGGAACTGTCCGATGCATTGTTTTTGATCTGTGGCCATTTGATTATGTTACTTTGCAATTTTCCAGCAGACCTGAATGCGACAGGTATGGTCCGATTTCAATTTACTAAAAAGATTTTGAAAGTAGAATTCTCATAGTTCAAAACGTTCCTCTTGGTTTTCCATAAAAACGCTGAGAAATATGTTAAAAATAAAGCTGAACATGACGAAAAACGGCCGAGCGCGTAAGAGTAGTTGAAGAGCAGCAGGCAAGGAAAATTATGACATTCGAAAGCGTCGGCATTTTGAACGTGACAGTAATTTCTAAACGTTGTCAGATAATATTTGTAAAACCCCACTCTTCAACTACTCTCACGCGCTCGGCCGTTTTTTCTCACGTTCAGCTTTATTTTCAACATATTTCTCAGCGTTTTTATGAAAAACCAAGATGAACGTTTTGAACTATGAGAACTCTACTTTCAAAATCTTTTTAGTAAATTGAAATCGGACCATACCTGTCGCATTCAGATCTGCTGGAAAATTGCATAGTAACATAATCAAATGGCCACAGATCAAAAACTATACGTCAGACAGTTCCTGATCTTCGCACCAATGAAGTTTATATCAATAGCTAATACTGGCCGGAGGATCTACGCTACAACTCAAAAAATAAGCGAGTTAAAAATTTTTGAAAAAACTGCATTTTGGCCGGTTCTGATTTGCTCTCAAACACCATCACGATTACTCTGATAGTTTCATTTTTATAAGCAAAAAACTAAAAAAAATGCAATTTTTTGTATAAAATTGTTGATAACAAAGTTATAAATAATAAAGTCGAGTGAAAAACATATCACTATATCATATGGAACTATTTTACAAACAATGGCGCAGCTGGTTTTCTTCTAACACTTTTTACATGAAAAAATCTCTGTAGCTTGGCCTAATAACGAAAAAAAGTTTTACGAATAAACTTCAATTGCTCGATTTTTTCGTCAAAAAACATAGTTTTCAAATGTTTTTAGTACCTACTAAGTGCGTAATTGGTCAATTATCTTTCCAATTCACTGATGGCTAAACTAATTTGTCAAATGAGTTAATTTTTGAAGTCGATTATCAATTGAAGTTCATTCGATAGATCCACAAATCAAGAAATTTTATTATTTTGGTCAATTCTCATTTCACAGATTACTATAGAATTTTTACCGATGCTTCCAAGTCTGTTGTATCAGCAGTAGGAATAGCAATGTATGATGTGTATACATCGACTTCAGTCAGTGATACTCTGAAGGAGAATTTTTCTATCTTTTATGGGGAATTATTTGCCATTTCGTTGGCACTGGAATATATTGATTCGAATTTCATGGACAAAGCGAATCGTAAATTATTATTATTTGAGACAGTCAAAGTGCGCTTTTGTCGTTGAAGAACATCACATACGATCAATCTTTTTCCTATATCCATAAAAAAATATTTTGTTTATTACACAAATTAATCCAGAATGATTTACAGGTGAAATTTATGTGGGTTCAAGCTCATCAAGGTGTGTTAGGAAATGAGCTAGTAGACAAGGCAGCTAAAGCCGCTTGTAATGATCTTATCAGCAATACAAAATGTATTTATACAGATTTATTTCACAAATATAAGAATTCTATATTTAGAAAGTGGACATCTGATTTTCAATCAATTTCTAAAGGCAGTTTTCAAAAGTCGATACAGCCATATCCATTAATAAAAGTGTGGTACAAAGACATTCAATATAGCAGAGTATTCATAAGAATTATTAGCCGTCTCAGAAGTGGACATTGCCTCACTCCAGTATATCTCAGTAGAATTGGTCTGAAACAAGACCCTTTGTTCAATTGTGGCGAACTTGGTAATATAGATCATGTAGCAATTACAGACCCGAATGTGAAAAACTCTTGCTAAATATACAGAAAACATTAAATTATAATCAACCTTTTAACGTCGCCTTCTTATTATCGCCCAATAGTATTGATGTCTATAGAATTAGTTATAGTTATAGTTATTATCAGAATGTGCGAGGACTTAGGACGAAAACAGAAGAATTTTTTTGTTCAGTATTCAGTTGCAATTTCGATATTATCTGTCTGACGGAAACTTGGCTGCAGAATGGACTATTTTACTCTGAGTTATTCCCAGAATATTTTACAGTGTTTAGAAAGGATCGTGGCACGTCTGGTGCAGATAACATTCGGGGAGGTGGTGTGCTTATTGCGGCTCATGAAAAACTGCATGCTGAATATGTTGATTTGGAAATATTGAATAATTTAGTTCCTTCTATTGATATAGTTGGATGTAAAATAAAATCCGACTCAACATTCATGTTGATAATAGTTGTGTATATACCCCCATCAGTAGATTATATTACATATGGATTGTTTTTAGATTCCCTGTCATCTCTTGATGCTGTACTAAATAAGAAAGTAATAATTGTTGGTGATTTCAATGCGCCTTTGTATGTTTCGGACCCATTGACTGATAATAAATGTATTTGCTTGAAATTGTTTTCAGAAATACTAGAACTTGTACAATTTAATAACAAACTAAATATTCGTGATAGGCTACTCGATCTTCTGTTCGGTAATGTGTCCTGTTGTATGTTTTCTTTGGTACCAGTGGACGAGTATCATCCTCCTTTGCATTTCACAGTACAAGTGGAACTATCAGGTACGAGCAACTTTGGAGTGCACCGATCTCCATCAAACGAATTTAACTTCAGGAAGGCTAATTTTCCACTTATGTATGAATTGATCCTTGATGCTGATTGGTCTCTGGTTTCTGATGTTAACGATAATGCAGAAGTTGCGTGTATCAAGTTTTACGATATTATTAAAAGTATATTCGAGCAAAGTGTTCCTTATAAAATGAATCGGAAAAGGCGTTTTCCAAGTTGGTATACACCTAAATTGATAAACTATATATACACTAAAGAAAGGGCTTTCAAAAGGTTCAGAAGGATGCCAACCACTATTAATCATGAAAGATTCAAGACAATACGTAATAAAGTTAAAACTGAGATCAAGTATGCCTACAAGAATTTTGTTTCCAAATCGGAAGCTAATATAAAAAGTAATCCACCCGAGTTCTGGTCATTTCTCCGGAGTAAGAAGGGCAACTCACGTTTGCCAGGTGTAATGATGGATGGTGAAGGGCGGTATAGCAAACCTAGAGAAATAGTGGATGCCTTGGCAACATACTTCAGATCTGTTTATACTGATCCGGATGTCGTGGACTTACCGGATGATAGTGTGAGTGTTGATCAGCATAATGTCCATGTTAGTAATATTACAGAAAAAGATATTTTGGTTGCTGCTAGAAGGTTGAATGCAAAAAACACAGCTGGTCCAGATGGTATTCCAAGTTTCATAGTGAAAGATTGCATTGGTGTATTGTCTACACCATTGTGTCATATTTTTAATTTAATTGTGAAAACGAGCATATTTCCTGAGGTTTGGAAAATTGCCAAAATTGTACCTGTGCTGAAGAAGGGTGATCCAATATTTATCAGTAATTACAGACCCATGTCAATTCTTTCTAATTTCTCCAAATTATTTGAGATTATTTTGTTTAACAATATCTATCCAACAGTTAAGAAGCAAATAGGACATGGGCAACATGGATTTATGTCCGGCAGACCGTGTATGACGAATCTAGTTACCATGTCGCAATTTGTCTTGGAGAGCTTGGATAATGGTTCTTAAGTGAATGTTATATATACTGATTTTACGAAGGCATTCGACCGAGTATGTCACCAAAAGTTATTATGGAAGCTAAAAACTAAATCTAGCTTCTCTAGCGGTTTGGTTTCACTTATTGAATTATATCTGCATAATCGATGTCAGTTTGTGGAATTCGAGGGTCATCAGTCATTTCGGTTCACGGCAGCATCAGGCATACCTCAGGGTTCTAATCTTGGCCCCCTTCTTTTTCTTCTCTTTGTGAATGATCTGCTGGATTGCATCAAGGGTCATAATCTCATGTACGCTGACGATCTGAAAATATATGGAGAAATCAACACTATTGAGGACTGCATGAGACTGCAGGAGGGACTGAATGATGTGTCTGAGTGGTGCGTTTCAAATCAGCTGAACCTTAATGTTGCTAACTGTAATGTTGTAACATATACCAGGAGGATAAATATTATTCACTTCGATTATAATGTTGAAAATAGAATTTTGGCTAGGGTATCTGAGATTCGTGATCTTGGTATTTTGTTTGATCAACGTTTCACGTTTGTCCCTCATATAAGTGCTACGCTCTCGGCTGCATTTAAAACCTATGGTTTCATTGTGCGCAATGCCAATCACTTTCATGATACGGGAACTCTATTGCAGTTGTTCAATTCTTTAGTGGAGAGCAGATTAAATTTCGGTTGTATGATTTGGCATCCTATCTACAATGTTCACAAGTATCATTTGGAGTCAGTGCAGCGGAGATTCCTTAAGTATCTGGTGTGGAGAGAGGATGGTGTTTACCCTTCAAGAGGTTTTGATCAGGATAACTTATTGAACAGGTTTGGGGTTAAATCGCTTGAAGTCACCAGAAAACTTCTCTCTTTGAAATTCTTATATAAACTATTACACGGCTGTATTGACTGTCCCCCTCTTCTGGCTATGGTAGAATTTCTGGTGCCTAGGCGGTGCTCAAGATGTAATGAACTATTTTTCTTGGCCACTCCAAGAACCAATTCTCTTGTACAATCGCCTATTAGATACATGTGTTCATTATTCAATGAGGTTTCTGATAGTTGCGATATGAACTTTGATACGTTTTCAGCCATAAGTCGAGTTTTTTTGGAGTATCTGGATAGATAGACATAAGTGATATTGAGTTCTTATCGTTTCTCAAGTTATAATTGTATTAGTATCTTAAAGTAATTTTTTTTCTTTCTTTTTTCTCTCTGTCATTTCATTTTTTTATTTTTGAAGCCGCTTCTGTTAATTTTTATTTAGTTATTTAAGAATTTTTCCTGTAACTGGGTTTTCTTTTTACCTGTAGGAAATAAAGGCCTTATTATTATTATTATTATTATTATAGAATTTTAGTCGATCATATTCTTGCTGTTAAATTAAAAATTTGATTCTGCATTGTAGATCCTTATGTCTATCCTCTTGTTATACCTACTCTCTCCGTGACTCATTTCTTGTTTGTGTATGAAGAATAAAATCGTCTCGACGAGTCCCTTGACGTTTTGTATCCTTGTTTATTACCTAGATAATCTTAAATTATTTTTTGTGTTCATCAGTAATATTAAGGAAATTTCCGGTTTTACATTATATAAAATTTTTTGTTTCCTTTTTTTATCATTTATAAGTATTGATACTCTATTAGAAATAGTTTGGCTAATGACTCCCCGTCGAGGCCATATTTTAAATTTTAAAAAAAAACAATTTTATTTTGAAATCCCTTCTGAGTTTAGAATCAAAGAAAGTGCATTAAGTATAATATGTATTTAATTCATCATTTCATTGTTTTCTGAAGTAGCAATTTGAAATGTGGTACCTAATTACAATATTATTTTCACTAACCGATACCATACACGATCTGAGTCATATAAAAATAGTGACAGATTGGATATGGATAATATATTGTAGTCAAAGAGGTAAACTACTCATCAGACGGTCTCATATGACAATAAATGTCTCCTACAGAATTTATTGCTTTGTTTTCAAGAATCCGGACTATGTAAAAAACGGAACTTCATATGTAACAATTAATGTACAGATATTAAAATAGTAGAGAAACTCAATACAAGTAGCTTTTCTTAATTACATGAAAATAATTATAAAATTTCAATGTATCTTCATCTCATATTATTTACCTAAAATGATTTCCATTGTACCATTCCCTCTTACCGGAAGAACCAGTATTTGTCCAATTATTTCAAATTTGCCTTTAAATTCCAATTTTGGAGCGTGAAATTTCCAACCTATTTCACGAGCATCAAGGTCAAAACTGTAACAAAAATGAAGAGCAAATGAGGGTTATATAGTTTTCTGCATGAGGTTTCATACACTCCAATTTACTTATACATCACGCGCAATAATCTGAAAAATGGACTTTTATATGTAAAAGTACAGAAATAGCCCAAAGATATGTTTGAAATAATCATTATTTTCAATTTTTTAAAGCTATTGAAAAGTAAATTTTGGGAGGGAAGGAAAGGTTACTAGTTCAATAACCCTCTCAAGTATTTGCTAACAATATATCTGCTTGAGTAATGGCCAGGAACTTCTTGAGCCAGCACACAGGATCCACTTCTATGTACAAGTGCATTATGGATAGGATGGACTGGATAATTTAATACAAGTCCACTTTGGATAGCATGTGGAGATAACAGGTGAGCAAAACCTCCGAACCCACAAAAAAAACAATGTATCTACAATGGAATAGCAGCAGTTGAGATCAACAGTTGAAACTTCTTAAGAATACTTCCCTAAGATAAACTCAAACTATGTACCAAAATTTGAGAACTCTACTCTACAATACTATTATATATGTATATGTATATGTATATGTATATGTATATATATATATATATATATATATATATATATATATATATATATATATATATATATATATATATATTGACATAGAACCCCTACTTATATGTATTTCTTTTAATAAAATTTTACTGAATTGTTCTGTTCGACTAATCTTTTCTTTTTTTTTCATCTGCTCAAAAAACTTTTTTCTGTATTAAATTTTTATCTGTGTTTCTGATTTAATTATTGTTAGTTGGATCAATAATTACTTCTTGAAGACTTACACAATTCACTGTTTTCAATATTTCTTCTTGGTAATTTTTTGCTTTGGGCACTGCGTTTCTGCTTCTAAATTGTATTTTCCAGGGTTATGTTTTATCTTCATATCGAATTGGGACGAGTATAAGATGAGATCACCAAAGTATTCATCTGATCTTGATTTTATATTCAAATTTTCTAGAGGTTTATGATCTGTGAATACCTTGAATGACTTTCCCATTAACCAGTGTTGCTTTCATCAACTGCTAGTGTTTCTGGATATAGAGCTGTTTTTTCTTATGTGTTTCATTCAACTTAATTCAGAAGTAGGCAATTAGTTTTTCCTTATTATCTTCGTTCACCGACACTTTTGCCAATAGTCTGGTCCAAGTAGGTTTATCTCTTATGACTATTGGCGGTGGCTTCTTGGTTTTTTTTTAGGTTCAATGGTAGCTAGTTTTTTGTCTTCTGAAGTATCCGTGTTTTCGAGGGCCTGAAATTGGTTCTGGGTCTCAATTATAGAGGAAGTGACGATGGATAGCTCCTTCTGCTTCCTTTTTTTTACCGTAGGAAAAGTCGTTGATGTGCTCGGAATCGCGATCTCTTGGGGTTCACTGGGCCTCTCTAGCGTGGATGAAATATCCGGTTCATTTGTGGTGAATTCTGAGTGATTCTCCAAAAAGTTTATTCGAGTGGTCTCACTCAATGAGTTAAACCACTCGAGATCATTCATAGGCTCGTTCTGAAAAGAACAGTATAAGGCGTGGCTACAGCTCGCACTCTCAGAATTTGTTTGCTTGGAGTCGTATCGGGCTCATCCGTCTGTTTCGATGTCTCGCTGCGGAATAATACTTAGACGAGCGAGAGAGAGAAAAAGAACGTAGTCAAGTTTAAGGCATACGGAATTTTTTGATTGAATCGACAAATTTGCAGCATACCACATTTTTTAAACCTTACACTTTTCTATCTTCCATAAATATGCTGTCTCACCCATCATTGGAATACATTCAGAGGGTGTAAACCATTGTTGCAAAGGCCACCCCAGACGACTAACTCTTACCTCAGAACAGATGAGATCAGTGTATCCTCTGATATGGCTGAAGGAGTTCCTTCCCATAACTCAAGTTGCCCGCCTCCCTGAAACATACTTCAGAAAGGAATGAAACACTTGGCCTTTTTTTCAATTTTTAGTTTCTGTATGCTAGTTGCTTGTATTCGGCAGTTCTAGTTCTCAGTGTACTAAAACTTTTCGAGTTTGAGTAGAGGCCATGTCCTCTTCATACATAAATAGGTTTTTTTAAAACCAATGGTGACTTTGTTCCTTCAGAATACAGTCATGATTGGCAAACATCATGATCTGAGTGGTTTTTCTCTTTGAGTGAGACAGCTCGTGAAAGTCTCAATAAGCTGCTTATGCTCAATAACATGTATAAAGAGAAAGAGAAGACTACGACAATTTCAGCCTACCAACCAGAAACATAGCACATAAGCGGACTTTTCCTACGGATGCCACAAAGAGTAGACAGACACCGGAACAGCGAAAATGCACAAACTCTTCCAAAAACCCGGAACGATCGACAAGATCGTGAAGGAGTCGGTGCCGCAATCTATGTGCTGTCTCACTTGGAGTACCTCGGCTCCCTAACTAGCGACTTGGCAAACCTAGAGTCGGCTGCCATAGAGATAGTAACTTCATCGGTAGTAACCATCGGGCACGTATCGGTGTATAATTCTCATAATGGGCAACATCTGGAATCAGACCTGGACACAATTCTCAGCACCAACTGTGCAAGGATTGTAGCAGGCAACCTCAACGCCAAACATCGGTCATGGCATAGCAGAATGGCGAACTACAGAGGGAACATTTGTAACGTGTAAATTATCCGCTGAACCGCCGCCACTGAATTGTTGATCGAAATACCGTGATTCATGCTATCAAATGCTATCTCACTTTTGTTTCACCTATTAATAATAGACTCGTCCAGTCGTGAATGACTTGCGTACGACCAGAATATCGATATAGCGTCGGATTTGCACGTGAAACATCTTCCTCTTTTCGCAAATACCTGTTGAGGAAGCAACATCCTCACTACGTTAAGTTTCAAATTATATTCCATAAGTATTGAACTAGTGATCAATAGACAGAAATTATTAATTATCTGTGGCGTCTGATTGACGGTAAGTTATGAGAAGAAATCTAATTATTTCGTATAAATGCATTATCTTCAAAATCTGAGTTTATGTTTTCATATTCCGCCATTTCACATTTTTTTCACCTATCTATATTAAATTATTTATCTTTCAAAATTGAAACAATCATTCTACATTTCCTATTTCAAAATGTTTTTGATTTCTTTGCTCATTTTACTCTCTCAATTTGATACAAGATTTTTGTAGGCTAACGATGGCAAATTTCGCGTGGTCATATCTTATGTTCAGTTTAATGTTGAAACATATACTGTCTTTCTTAGCATCTTTGCTTGAGATCAATATAAATATTAATTTGAATTGGCCATCGATAACCTACAGAGACTCTTGGAAGATTTTGAACTTGAAATAGTATGTTGATTTGCCCTGAATTATTTTAGTCACTTTGGCTGGAGCTAGGAAGCACTTTGGCTGGAGCTAGAATTCACTTTGGCTGGAGCTAAAGAAACTTTAATTGGAGCTAAAGGAACTTTAACTGAAGCTACAAAATCACCTCAGCTAGAACCACAAAGCAACAGTGGACAAAACTTCCAATCGTGGAAACAAGAATAGGCAACCAACAGTGAATACAATCCACCAAGATTATAAAATAATAAGATAAGTCTACTTTGTAAATGCAAAGAAAGAAGTAAATGCCTTCATATAATATTCTTGTTGTTATTCCTGAAAACTGACTAGAACCTATATATATATATATATATATATATATATATATATATATATATATATATATATATATATATATATATATATATATATATATATATAATCTCTCTCTCAGCTAGCTTGGGCAAATAAAAAAGGAAGAGTGGTTACACATTCTTCAAGCCTACGTCAACGAAAGAGATGTGGTACTTGATGGTGTACCAGAGCCGAATTGCTACAACAACTAGCGCAGAGGAGACGTTCTGAATATTGTTATTCCGAAGGAGATCACACTTTCCTACAGATTAATAGCCCTGAGCGATATTACTTCAGACCATATTTCTGCTCTTCTTTTTCTATGTACCTGTCCCAAAGGAGAAGGCATCAACGGAAGTAGAATCCGAAACATCGAGAAAACTGTCACCTTGCAGCCGAAGTGAAACAAGCATACGTCGAACACCAAGAAGCTACGTAGGCAGCGAAGATTGACTCGTTAGAAGAGGATGACCACTCTCTTTGGAAAATTGCCAAAATTCTTCGAAACAAGTATATGGCAATGCTACCCATTCACGGCGAAAGAGGGACTTGAAAACACACAAGCCGATCCAGATGACATCGGATGGATTGAAGAGGAAGTGAGGCGGAGACTGAGTCATCAGGATGGAGATTTTATCTGGCCCGCAAGGCATCACTAATAAGGCGCTGAATAAACTACATATAAGAGATCTTGACGAACTCACTTTCTTAATTAATAGTAGTACTATGTTACGTCTCCGTCACTTTCCAACAAACTTTATTCTAATTCAGAAACCAGTTCCGCAGAACTATCATATAATCAGTCTTTTCCCGTCTATCTGCAAGATAGCTGAAGGAATCATCCAGCTGAGTCTGACAGATCTCGGCAAAGAGCTTGAAATCATAACGAACGAATAATTCGGTTTCAAGTCCAGGCTTTCATCGATGCATTAAGTACTTCGCGTGTTGGAGTTCGCCAGTGAATGCCTTCTTCTCAAGACGATGGAGGCTAATATTTCATTCGGAACAGGTGGTTTGGCGTACGTACTTGGATACGTACGTTATTCGGAAATTCCGATGAAGTAGGAGTAACACAGAGATCTGTTCTCTCTGATGTTGTTTGCGATCTTTTTGCGAGAGATGTGCCCAGGATGTTAGGAAATACCCTCGCTCTCAACGCTGACGACACCCTATCATGGTAAGAACGAATATATTTTCTGTTTACTAAATGAATGGTTACGTCGATTAAGTTTCATTGAACAATTAACATGTCAGTCATACTACTTTTATGAGTGCTCAATATCACGACAAATCTATTACATACCACATCCGAATGTTGATAGCTTCAATTATTATTGACTACTTCATCAGTTGAAATGTTCAATAACAGGTAATTATTAAATATCTTACCTGTAGTGGTATTAGGTTCAGGGTGAATATAGCTTATTTACTATTTCTATTTACCACTACAAATGATATCACGTATGAGATTACTTCCTGTGATGTCCAGATTTACTACTGCAAAGAGTAGTAAAAAGCCGAAAGATTCCGAAGTAACAAGCACGCAACGCTCCAGCTTCCGATGTGTCGCCATTTTTATCATTGTTGTTTTCCGTATTGCCATTCGTGATTTGTGCACCCATTCTCATTGTTTTAGTTTTGCACTACTGTTCCAATGTTTACGAATAGATACCTACAATGGAAAGCTTACTGATTCAGTGGAATTTGGATATTTTAATACCTGTAATCAACGGTAAGTCATACTCTATTTCATAGCGAATATGGAATGGCCTTAATGGCTTCAGTACCTACTTAAAGACAGAATTCATAATCGCATGTAGATTTGTCTGACAGTGGGTATCTCCTAGTTTTTTTCAAATTTGATTTACTTAATCAACTAGATATATGTATAGGTATATACCCATATTACTTACATTTTTCCATATTAAATTTATAACTAACTGCATATTATTGAAAAGCGATAATTTCCCTGCAAATGTCCCAAAAGTACAATGACCTGCTTATAATTTCCAAAGAATATTATCATTAGGTAATTTATTACCTATTATGTACTTTTCACCATTAGTTTGTGGAGATAACTGTTTTTTACCAGTTATTTCGTACTTCTTTTGTTGTAGAGTATATAGAAGAATAGTCATTCGAAAATTATGAACCTTGAGGGAAGTTCTAAATCTTTGGGACAGGACTTCGAGTATGGAATTAATTAATTTCCAAACACCTTGTTTATTGATTACTAAAGTTGAATAAACCAGTCTGCAAACATTGTCTTACTTTTATTACATAATTATAATTGGTTCTGTTTCCGAAAAATAACATAGTACGTATGAAATACTCATTTAGTGAAGTTATAATGAACCTGCAAAAATCTCTGATATTATATCAGTGCAGATAAATAATAACCATAGATTTATGGACAAAAATACAAAGGTAGTACTGTAAATTGTCATATAAATGCTAGGTAATACCCTTATTTTGTTATGTAGTATTCCATGCCACCGATAAATAAGATCAAATCGACAAGTGGGAGTTACTCTTTTGTAGTGGTAAATAATAACCAAACAGGAAAAGTACTTGATGCTTTAAGCTTCATAGTCCAGTAGATATGTACATTTTACCTGGAAAAAATTCCGAACTTAATGAAACTTTTACAGGTTGTTCGGGGATCCTGTGGGATGACTCTGTCAAGTTTTCTTACTCGAGGACCCTGTGCTAACTTTGGGAGGGCCGAAAAACCTCAAAATTTTCGGACTTTTATAGATTTTTGGCACATATCTCCTGAACTAAGCGGTTTTCGACCAAAACATTGATATTCAAAGCTGTAGAGCAGTAAATTTGCTACAATTCTGTATATATTAACTTTTTTCCTGAACCTAATAAAAACCGAGATACAGCCGATCAAAGTTGGAGAGATTTTCTCAAAATTGCAAAAATTTGCCAAAAACCTTCGTTTTTGGCCCTCTAACTACCAATTACCACCAGTTCTATGGTAATTATGGTAATAACTCATCAATATCGACATGCGAGAACACAGGGGGGTTCAGTGCCACATAGCTGACCCCCCCACCTGTGTTCTTACATGTCGATATTGATGAGTGATTACCATAATTACCATCGAACTGAATTTATCTCGAACAATTAAATTATCATAAACTGTATTCTATTTTAGTTAACAGCACGAAAAACTAACTCAACTGTGTAAGTAAAATAATAAAACAACAAAGTGTAGTTTTCTGTTCCGTTTTAGTCTCTAAAATATTTGGAAAATTTCCAGGGAATCAAGTTGGATTTGCCTACAATCAAGTTGGAATTGCCATCAGTTCTATGGTAATTATGGCAATCACTCATCAATATCGACATGCATGAACACAGGGGGGAGGAAGCGCTGACCAAGTGCCTGTTATTGTGACTTTTAATTATTCCAATGTTATCGTGTACAGTGTCTTCCGTGAACTAAATGTTTTGACATTAGTAGGTATATTTATTTACCGAAGTCTTTACCATTTTGAAAGAGAGAGTAGTTTTCTGTTATACAACCATATACATAGGTATCCGACTAGAAACTCCAGAGATATACATCTACCAAAACCAAACCGTGCATTCTACCAAAAGTGCACAGTGCTAGTTTGAAAAGTTTGAAAAAAAAAATTGATTTTGATATTTAACCTTTTGTAAATGTGTGTTGTTAATGTGTTATGGAAATACGTGTTAGTGTGTAATCCTTATATATGTTTAATATACAGATATCAATTTTAAAGGAAAGTAATTTCAGCATAACAATGACATGTTATTTTATACTTCATGTGCATTGACATACATCGTACATCCAGATATAGATACCTTGCATTTTTTTTAAGGTTAATAAAATTGCATTGAATTTAATCGTGGCAGGTACCCTACCACTGTAAATTCCGGCCAAGCTTCTTCTTCCATGACTCCAATGAACCCCGTTTGTTTGTCAGAATGAGCGTGTGCAACAGCAGAAGTAGAGTCTCCGAGACGACATGGTGGGCACTAGCATAAAAATTGTCAATCGGAGTGTAGGAATCAGTGTTGAATATTTTGGAGCGGATATCCTGTAAAATGATTTTCCCAGCCGTTTTCACAATTCGAGCGCGTTCCTCTTGCGGGTCAGACATCTTTTCATTCGAGTACCAGTTGTCAGAAAGGATTTTGCTGCCAACATTCTTGAAACAGACAACACTTCTTCTGTTGGACAACTGAGAAATCATGATGTCATCTCTATACTTCTCCTCCAGACGCTTCTTCACTGTTCTTATGTGAGGACGGAAATCTTCAGGAATCAGATCCATAAGCTGTCCAAGAGAAAATTAGCATTCCTCCCCGTTTGCTCGAGATAATTGTAGATAATTTTCATTACTTGGTCAGTGGCGATCGTGGTTCTTCCTCTCTTCTCAAGTGTTTTAGGTAATTTGTAGAAATTTTCGATGCACTTTAGGTGGTATTCTGCATTTACCGTAACCGAATCTGTGTACATACCCTCCAAAATGCCAACACGATCTCTTACTTTATTCTCCCACTCATCGCCACGCTGCCTTGCGTACGATAGAATCGTACCTGCCATCTCAGGTAGAGTCACTTTGACCATAGCATTGCGCCTTTCGATTGGCAACTTATTCTTGCCTCTTCAGTAACCGACTCTTCGCAAAAGAAACACTTGTTGTTGAAATCAAATAATAATGCAGACTTACTTGAGCGAGTCGGCTTGGGCTAAGGTGTAGGAGTTTGACGACGCAAATGTGCCAATATCCTTTTCTCATGGATGTTTTCTTTTTGGCAACCAAGGTGAATAGCAATTTCTTCCACTCTTTCCAGCAAACGTTGGTGTTGCTGCTCTTTGCGTTTAACAGCAGAAGCAAGAAGCGTAGCAACTCCTCTCTTCTTCACCACAGACACATCCTCACCTTTTGAAGGTTTTGCACAAATAAAACACCGCCCTGTATCTGGATTTGATGTTGAAGCAAATGCCATATCAGATTATTAGTTGTCGCTCTACACTCAATAACAGCTCAAAGAAAAATACACACTCGAAAATCACTGGATTTACATACACAGTTGAGTTAGTTCTTCGTGTTGTTAAGTAAAATAGAATACAGTTTATGATAATTTAATTGTTTAAGATAAATTCAGTTCGATGGTAATCACTCATCAATATCGACATGTAAGAACACGGGGGGTCCAGCTATGTGACACTGACCCTCCCCCCCCTGTGTTCTCGCATGTCGATATTGATGAGTTATTACTATAATTACCATAAAACTGATGGTAATTGGTAGTTAGTTGGCTAAAAACGAAGGTTTTGGCAAATTTTTGCAATTTTGAGAAAATCTCTCCAACTTTGATCGGCTGTATCTCGGTTTTTATTAGGTTCAGGAAAAAAGTTAAGGAATAAAGAATTGTAGCAAATTTACTGCTCTACAACCTTGGATATGAATGCTTTGGTCAAAAACCGCTTAGTTTAGAAGATATGAGCAAAAAATCTGAAAAAGTCCGAAAATTTTGAGGTTTTTCGGCCCTCCCAAAGTTAGCACAGGGTCCTCGAGTAAGAAAACGTAACAGAGTCATCCCACAGTACCCCCGAACAACCTGTAAAAGTTTCATCAAGTTCGGATTTTTTTCCAGCAGCCTCTACATTTTTGGCTCTGTCTACTGGACTATCAGTATTTATTATTGTTTAGATCATACTATTTTGTAGTGGTAATATTTAATAAATGTAGTGATTGGCGCCTATTTGACCACAACGCTTGGTATAATATAGTTATCTTTCGGTATTCACAACGGATTATTTTTTTCAGTGAAAAGTACTGAGGAGTAGGGATGGAGCTAACAGTAGGGGGGCCTCTAATAGTCTCTTTTTTCAGTTTTTCGTTGATAACTCAAAAAGTACTAGCTCTAGCAGAAAATGTTTTTCACTAAATTAATCTACATAAAATTTTCTACAAAAAAGATTTGATTTACTTTTCTGCTAGGATCGATGCTTAAGGAGATATGGAGGGGGGAAACGGAAAATTTAAAAAAACGTTCATATTGTTAAAAATTGAATGTTCATTGTAAAAAATTGAATGTTTATTGTTAAAGAAAATGCTTATGTTTTCATTATCTAATTGACTGCGTTCACGTGTAATCAGTAATATGACTGAAGAATTGTCTGCGGATGGGAACACAGTGTAATGTGCGTCGTTGGAGCCTGCGGTAGGGAAGGAACGTTGGAATGTCTCGGCTCCCCTTAACAGGTCACACCTACAGCCGAGCTATTCGAGGACATTCACTTGTTCACCTTGTTTTATGCCCAATTGTTCTTGAAGGTGCCAATGTTTCAGAGGAAGAGAAGAGGGAGACCTTGACTATGCTAACCAACATGGAGAAACTTACTTCAGACAAAGTTGAAGAGAATGTTTCCTTGTTGAAAGCTTTGATGAAATCTCAGAATCATCTAGAATCCCTCAAGGATAATGGGCCTACCGCTGTTTTGTGGGTACTTCCTATGGTTATCTCGATGAAGATTTCCATTGTTTCTGAGCTTCGTGGTGTTTGGGATGACCACTCGGCATCTGTACAGAAAATGATCCCATTTTTTCATGCAATTCGGCATTTTCAGTATGCAAAATGTATCCATCTCTACGTACAACATATGATACAACTGAAAGCTAGCCATCTGGAGGCGTTGAGTTTGCTAAAAAGGGGTACTTGACTATTAATCGCACAGGTACACCTTGGGTAGTTATTTGGTCGGATATGGTTATAGAACAAACATTTATGCGCTCCATGAAAAGTACAGGTGGCCTGACGCGAGTAAGAGGAATTACTGATTCTGTACTCGCCAAGTGGGTTTGTGGATCACCAAGAGACACCACCATCTGCACGTCATTGGAGGAGTTTGCTGTAGTAGTTTTCGCAACTGGAGATCAACACGTTGATGGGTGAATATGAGATCCTTAACCCAGTTAATACGAACGACGCTGTGGCACCCGACTCAGTTTCGAACATGACATCTTTTGCCGATGCACGACTGGGTGTGGGATGCGCTGCTGTTGCCACAAAGCAGAGATTGTCTGCTCCAGTACCTGTGGCTGCCTCAGCTCATGTAAGAACGGAGCCCCCGTCAGAGACATTGTCGATGACGATGAAAGTTTAGATTTCGACGTACAAGATACATCCTTAAACACTTATTATTTCATGTTTGACAATAAACCTCATTTTTAACAACAAATATTTCATTGTAAACAATGAAAATTTCATTTTTAATGATGAAGATTTTATTTCTAACAATAAATATTTCATATATCTCCTTAAGCATTGATCCTAGCAAAGAAGTGTATTATACCTTTTTCGAAGAAAATTTCATGTGAATTAATTTATTACATAACCATTTTTTCGCTAGGGAGAGTAGTTTTCGAGTTATTAACGAAAACTGCATAACAGGACCTTTACAGGGCCCGCCACCGTTGGCTCCACCCCCACCCCTCAGTACTTTTAGTATGTTGCTAAGTACACCTTTCTCTAAAACTATGCCAAAATTGGCTTCTACATGAATTTATTATTTCCTCTATTTTTCCTTCGTTGACTAAAATTGCTATACGAATAAAATTGTTATAAATCAGACACATTTACTGTCATTGTTATGAATGACAAGAATCGTTTCAATTGAGTCTCTGCTTTGTACACGTTTATATAACCGTTATGGGCTACAATTGGAATAATTAAAAGAGTTACATTGTTGTCCCCGGATGTCTAAAATTCATTCCGTCTAATTATTTCAATTAAATTCCCAATACAGGTATAAATTAATCTATATAATTTATTGGGACGATGATTTATATATAACTCAACTTATGTGAAAATTGAAACTTAATACTCACTTCAATTCATCCAATTGAATCTTCGACAATCCTATTAACTCACAGTCAGTGTAAGTTTGTGTCATTTTAACAACTGAACCCCCACTTGGAACTTCCATTTTGGGTATTGTGAGGGGATCCATTCCAAGTACACCCATCGATTTGAATCCTTAAAAGATATAATATATGTACTTTAGGTCGAGAAACTTTTGTGGAAGAATAACAAGTAGGTATTGTCCAGAGTAGGCTTAGCCATTAAGTGTAGATGTCTTTCTATTCGTATTTTTTTTAAAACAACAGACTATCGCACTATACAGCAAGTCAACAGTAAAATTTTGAGATGTTTTACATCCATTTTAGACCTCCTGGACATATGTCTGATATATGTATAATGTTTATATGTATATATATATATATATATATATATATATATATATATATATATATATATATATGTTGATGTTGATGTTGAGGTGAACCTCGTTGCTAACTCGTGCTGAACGCCAAGTAATATTGTGCCGCTAGTGAATTGATAAAAATGGACACAGTTACGAGATTTGAAAAAATTGTCGCATTGCCAATCTATTTATAAATTTACACAATAATTAGCATAAGGTACCTGGTAAGAAATTGGGGAATGTTCATTCGAACCTTTCACATAATTGGTTGACGAATAATGGTGTGAGGATCACCTCGTAACACTTTCTGAATATTGGAAAATCCAGTTTTGCCGTTGTCTTTGTCGTTCTCCAACACTGGTCTGTCTTTTGAGGAGTGCTCTACGAAACGTGCAAGTAAACGGATTGGTGGCATTGTCCTCTGGTTTACAATTGATCCCTTATGATAGAGGTATTAGACTGTAGATTCTAATACTCCGTAATAAATGTGGTGATACAATGAGAAATAAGTACTATTAAGATAACCATAATACTATAAAATATGAAATAGAACGGCATTGTGTGTAGGGACGAATACTCTGGAAGAAATTTTCTGATGGAAAACAGAAATTACACAAACATGAAAATATAGAACATAAATAAGATCCCTATTGAGACGCAAAAAGCCGCTCGCCATTGATCGCTTGCGATTAATTATGTACGTAAAGTTCTGTTAATTCTCTTAGCGATTAAGTTCGTATAGGTAGAAGTGCTATATTTTTCACTGATCGCTTGAATATACCACTGGTAGTCTTAACACTCACAACGCGCACGACACCGTCATCGCCAGGATGAGTATGTACGATGCGTCCTAAAGGCCACTGCAATGGTGGTGTGTTATCTTCTTTTAAGAGAACCATGTCATCAACTCTCCATGCACCATCATTTTTTGATAACCATTTTCATCTGTTGTTCAACTCATTTAAGTACTCCTTGTGCCATCTCTGCCAAAAATGTTATTTTAGCTTTTGTAAATGTTCCCATTAGATAGCTTGTTTGTTGGAGTTTTTGTAGGATCAAGGTCTGGTACGTTTATTAGTAAATCATTGATGAGGAAGTGAGCAGGAGTAAGGGCTATTAAATTATTTGGATCAGTGGAAATGGGTGTTAATGGACGAGAGTTAAGAATAACTTCAATTTCAATAATGTATGTGTTGAATTCTTCGACCTTCAAAAATGTATTATCGACAGAGCATAAATTGACTTTTGTATTTAAAAATGGATCTTCAAAGTTTTGCGTAAAAGATTGAATCTGCATAAGTTTGATAATTCGAATTTGAGCTACCTACTTAAATTTCATGAGCAGAAGGAGTGTCGTTCATTTTGGTTTTAGTCATGCAATTTTCCATGAAAAGTAAATAATATGCTATGACTCGAAATAATCTAGTAATTGACGAAAGTATAGTGAGCAATGATTGATCGTTTGGAATTTCCATGTATGGATGTTTTACAAATGGACTATCAAACGCAAAATATTGTTGATGCGGAAATAATTTGTTTTTGGTCGAAAGCGTATACTTGTGACATCTCTTGACAACTAGTTATTTTATGTGAACGGAGACCATAAGAATTGGAATAAATTCATTCATCACATCGCTCAAGCGATTAGGCTAGCTAAACATGAAGTGACGAGGTTTTCACCCTCCTACCTCTGTTTTCTTAGAAATGTACCTATCGATGGTTCTTTTTATGGAGCAATTTCTGAAAATGCTGACAATAAAGTGCAAATTTCAAACAAACTTTTGGATTCTGAAATTGTAGATAAATTGCCTGAGTTGTATGTGTCAGTACAAAAGAACCTTCTTCATGCATACAAGAAAAGTGCTTCTCGATATAACCCTCGACGTCGTAATGTCAATTTTTATCGAAGACAAAGAGTGTGGAAAACCAATTTTACCCTTTCTGATGCCGCCAATACATATTCTGCCAAATTAGCGCCTAAATACATCCCTTGCATTATATACAAAGTTATCTCACCGCTTGTTTATAATTTGAAAGACTTGGACGGAGAAGACCTCGGTAATATTCACGTAAAACACATAAAGTTAAATGTTACACAGGATGATACGAATTTTGCAGAGGACGATGACAATTTAATTTTCGAATTAAATTCTACCCTGGTGTTGGTGGGGATTTTTAGAACCAATATATGATTGGGAAATATATCCGTCGAATATCTGACGTAATAATAAAAAGGGATTTAAATTTTACCTTGGTATTGGTGGGGGTTTTGGAACCAATATATGCTGGGGAAATATATCCGTCGAGTATCTGACGTGATAATAGAGGGATTTAATTTTACCTTGGTATTGGTGGGAGTTTTTGGAACCAATATATGCTTGGAAAATATATCTGTCGAATATCTGTCGTGATATTAGAGAGAATTAAATTCAACCCTGGTATTGGGGGGGGGGTGCGGACACCAATATATGCTTGGGAAATATATCCGTCGAATATCTGACGTGATAATATAAAGGGATTTAAATTCAACCCTGGTACTGATGGGGATTTTTGGAACCTATATATGATTGGGAAATATATCCGTCGAATATCTGACGTGATAATAAAAAGGGATTTAAATTTTACCCTGCTATTGGTGGGGGTTTTGGAACCAATATATGCTGGGGAAATATATCCGTCGAGTATCTGACGTGATAATAGAGGGATTTTAATTTACCTTGGTATTGGTGGGAGTTTTTGGAACCAATATATGCTTGGGAAATATATCCGTCGAATATCTGACATGATAATATGAATAGGTTGATTGGGTATTTCTTTTTGTTTAAACTTCAACTGAAAATCAGATACTTCTTAATGTATCCATTGTAACTATGCATCCATCTTTTGGCAACACTCACTTTTTGAGAGAAAATTATTGGTATATTATTGCAATAATTTCGATTTTGGTGCTGAACGTACAAAGAAATGTATGTCAGAGTTTTGGTGTTCATTTAATAAACAATTTTCATTGCTCAGCGAGGGTAGACTTGCTGGGGCTTTTTGTTGAGTGTTGGTACAATTTTGTTAGGTTGTCTCTTATTTCCTGAAGCCTTATGTTTTTTATGCGTCGCTTATGCTAATTTGAGTGTAAATTACAGCTGCTTTGGGGGCAAATTGGATCTGCATAGAAATAACCACCTCATAATTTATTTTCACTATTAGTTGATTGAAAAATATACTCAGTTATACCTATCCTGTTTTGTAAGTTTCCTCAAAACTTACGGGCGCCCTTAGTTTGTTTTTTTAATTACATTAATTACTTTGGTTCTTGTCACTTTCCCGAATGTCGAAATGTGAAATTAAGCAAATCTAGAAATTGTCAGATACCGAAAGATTGGGAAAAGAACATTATAGTACCCATACATAAAAAGGGAGACACCACAAATAGAGACAATTACAGGGCGATATGTTTATCATCGGTAGCACTAAAAATATACACAAGAATAGTTGAAGAAAGATTAAGAAACGAAACAGAAAATAAATTGGAAGAAGAACAAACGGCGTTCAGGCCAGGAAGACAAACGCAAGACTATATATACACAGTAAGGGCCATAATCGAAAAACTACTAGAAAAGAAAAAAGATATCTACCTGCTTTTCCTTGACCTAAAAGGAGCTTTCGACCAAGTACCACATAAGTACATCTGCAAAGCACTAGAAGAACTAGAAGTAAGCCCAAAATTACGAAGGATCATAAAGAACATGAACGATAACGTAACCGGAAAGATAAGATTAAATAACCAAATATCGGAAGAATTTCAAATGGAAAGGGGTATCAAACAGGGAGATAGTTTAAGCCCGCTCCTGTTTGTGATATACATGGACTATATAAACAAAAAATGCAAAACAGAAATAAGAAACACACACATAGGATACCACAACTTAACACCAGTAATGACTCAAGACCTAATATACGCCGATGATATCTTACTTATGGCAAGAAACAAAAATCGATTACAGGAAAACATAAACATATGGAAAAAACACCTAGAAGAAAGTGGAATGACAATTAATATAAATAAAACAAAAGTAATGCATGTCACAAAACAGGATAACGAAGAGGAAGTAGATATACAGATAGACGGGAAACATGTCCAAACAGTACAAACATACGAATACCTTGGAGTGTTAGTCAATAAGGACGGCAGGATAGACCAAGAAATAAAACATAGAATAAGCAAAGGAAACAGGACATACTATCAAATAAACAACACACTGATAGGGAAAAAAGAAATTAGTATAAGAGCAAAGATGCATTTATACAAGACAATATATACCCCTACACTTCTATACTCATCCGAGACATGGACAATGACAGATAAACAAAGATCGAAAATAACAACCGCAGAAATGAGATACCTAAGGCGAGTAATGGGTAAGACAAGAAGGGACAGAGTACGCAACAGAAGCATACGAGACGATTTAGAACTTGCACCATTGGTAGAAGACATAAAAATAAAACAACTACAATGGTATGGACACCTGGTCCGAATGAGTAATGAGCGATATCCGAAGAAGATTTTCGAAATGAGATGTGATGGAAGGAGGGATAGAGGAAGACCCAGACGAAAATGGGAAGATAACATCTATGAATCAGCTCGAGAGAAAGGACAGACCGTAGCACAAATCCGAACCCTTGCAAGGGATAGACAATCTTTTAAACAATGGCTCAAATCCCCAACACCGTGAGGTAAAATGGAAGAAGAGGAAGTAAGTAAGTAAGTAGAAATTGTCGTATAGGGTACCTCTTTAATCGATATAATAACATTATCTGGAGGAAGAAAAAACTTATTTCATAAATACAAGTAAAACCTTAAATAATTTACATTCAAAATATTTCAATTATGAATATAGACACCCCTTATGATTTGTTATCAATTTTAGTGATTTTCCGTTTTTGTGTAGATTGACCTACCGGATAGTCTACGTAGATTTATCGCGTTCTTACCATCAGGAGGGACGGAAACTCATTCTGTCTGATACCCCTTATGATTTGTTATTATTTTTAGTTATTTTTAGTGACATAATTCTTGTTTTGACCTTCCTGGATCGCTTAATTTTCAATGACTTCCGATTTGAAGTAACTTGAAATTCGTGTAGTGAGAACCAACAATTCTTTCAATTCAGTTTGTCATCGCAATTGAGATTGTGACGTCATGTTAGGAATTAAATTGAATTCCAATTCATTAACCCATTTCAATTATGAGTTTTAAGATTTCCCGGAAAACAATAGTTGTTCAGAGCTTTATTTGTATGAAGAATTTTCTTTATTGTTACTCGAACAATTTCAGGTTGTTCCGTGGTTTTTGTAGTTTTGCTTTTGAACAATTGAGCGTTCGTTCTATTTGTAATAAGAAATGATTTAATGAAAAATTTTTTTTTTATTTTTGAATTGTTATCTTAATACAAATTACACCGATATTAGATATTAGTGTTTCGAATAGTTCAAGTTCCTAACTTGGTCCGAACACATAATATCCATATGCAAGCGCGCCAACACGCTGATCTACCTCATTCGCAGAACGTTCTCCCACCTGTCGTATTCAGGTTCCATAAAACTCTATAAGACCTACGTTCGTCCAATTTTGGAGTACGCAGGTCCGGTGTGGTGTCCGGTTTTGGTGCGTGATGGGAACCTCTTGGAGAGTGTTCAGCGTCGAGCCACGCGTCTGACTTTTGGTGAAGTGCGTCCAGCCTATCCCGAAAGACTGAGGATGGCACAACTGCTGGCTTTTGACCAACGTCGACTCCGTGGGGACCTCATCATATCTTTCCGTATAGCCAAGTTTAATTATGCTAATCTGAGGGAACTTTTTATCTTCAACAATGATTCGCGGTTAAGAGGTCACACTCTCAAATTAAAAAAGGAGAAATTTGCCACAAGACAGAGACAATATTTTTTGGCGAACCGTGTTTTCGAGGCGTGGAACGGCCTGCCCGGCGATGTTGTGAATTCTGAGTCGGTGAATAGTTTTAAAAACAAAATAGACATTTGCTTATTCGGTTAATTGTTTCTGTGCTTATATTAGTTGTTTTTAGTTTCTTTCTGCATGCATTGTATCAATTTTCTAATTTCTTTAGTTTTTAGGCTTACATGGGACTCTGTCCCCAGCCTTCATTTATGTTTAATAATAATAATAATAATAATAATAAGTTGTTGAGTATTTTGGCAGATTACCACTATTTACGTTGTTGACAACCACTCAAACCAATTTACCGATTTTGACCTTTTTGATTTTGTTTTTCTCGAATTAGACATCGTTACTGTTGATTATCCAACAATAATGATGGAAGTCGTTTTGTGGTCTTTGAGACTTTTGAACTTCAAAACCTCCATGCGCTCCCCTACATCGTTTTATCTTGGTCTCGGGTGGCGATGAGGTTCTCTTTTAATTTTTTCGGTTCACAACTCAACTTAAAGCTTGAGTGTGTGGACATACCTAGTTTTTTTAGTTGAGACTGATTTATTTTTTAGTTGGCAACAGGTCGGACAGGTGAAAGTAATGAAAATATCTTCACTTGTACCTAAAAATACCACCAACTATTATTATGAGCTTTTTTGAATAGTGAAGTTTCGGGCATGTTTTCGGTGTCACTTGAGTGACAGTTAAGGCTCTCACTTCACCCCCCCCTTTATGGGAGGGTGGCCTTCAGCAAGTGATACCGCTTCAATATTGTGTTGTTTTTTCTTTATTGCAGGTTTGAGTTTTAGGGTGACTTCATCACAACTACAAACCTGGGATTATTTTATACATCCTTTTCAGGTCCTCAGCTTACTGGCCGTGTACCAGTCCCTCTCGGTTCGTTCATTTTTGGGGAAAACTTTAGTCGATATTTTATTTTTTTTTGAATCTCACCCTCCGAACAGCTTTATAACCCCAAATATCTCAGATAACATTACTTCTTTTGCTTTGAATTTCTCTAAATATATTTACTTATTTGAGACATTTCTTTTTTTTTCAAATAAACGCGAACAGCGTACAATTTTTCATTTACATTATGTTCAACTTCAAGAGTATATAATATCACAGCATTAATAGTCTCTTCTGACAGATAATGTTATTATTAATTCAGAACTAACTTCAACTCATTTCGTAAATTTAGTCCATTATGCGCGTCAAATTTAAACAACTGTGATTTTATCTACACGTCACTGAATTTCACTAAGTGTATTTACTCTTTTTATGAGCTTTGTAGAACAAAAAACTCTCAATGGAAACTGGTATTTTAGTAATTCAGTTGTAGTTGAAGTATTGAAATTTTTTAATCACCAGATAGTCCTTTTTTTTGCACATTGTCATCCTTATCGTTCTGATTTTTTTTAGTTGATTGTCAAGAAATTTAGATTTTCAAAAGCGACTTGCGCGTTTTTTAGGCACTAATTTTTTTCGGGTTTTGGGGGTGTGGTACGGAAAAACACGCTCTGAAATATAAATCTAAAAAAGTCCAGTGAATGACACATAAACGTAGTCAACTAGTTTCAATTCATGTTCACATATTCGTTCAGATCTAAAATCTGCCGATATTATAGATTTGGCAAATACCGACTTAGAAGCGCAGACTTCTCAACCCTCCCAATTAATTACTTCTTGACAAGACACTATATAAATTAAGATGTGACCATAAGGACGACATTGTGCTATAAATTTTTGAAATAGGTATATTTTTGAAGTTAATAAAGTTCTTTAGAGATTTTTGATTTGCCAGTACACTCTGGTAGTGTTAATTTTAACTTTTTGTAAAGTTATTGTGCCAAAGGAGGACATATCACGATAGGTAATCATTTCATGATTTCAGAAGCCGCCATTATTTAGTTTTTAATGCTTCACTACAACTTGAATTTATTTTATAGTTTTTATGAGTTTCTTTCGCATATTTTTTGTTTCATTTTGCAGGTGATTTTCATGTTCAAATTTATTTCTTGATATGCTTTCGGGTGCTTAATTTTCTGAATATTTCATTTACAACGAATTCTCGACTCGGGGATTTCTGAGATAATTTAATGGATTTTTAACTTCAGTATTTTATATATTGGATTAATAGCAGAATGAAATTTTAAGAAGTTAACGAGAAGTTATTTTGTGGCGAATTTTATGTAAATTTAGATTTTGTTTGTGAGTTAACTTCCAATCTTTCTTCAAGAAAAAATCCATAGACAGAAACTCAAGAATTGAGAATTGCGTTTGTTCGAGCACGTGGCTCACACTATTGAACCTCTTTCAGTCCTCCTTATTTAGGGGCCTTATTTTTGGCCGAGTTTTGAATATCATATTTTGGAGTCAATTTCCGCACCTTAGTTGAGACTAATTTCCGAATCCTGTTTTGGAGCCGACGATCTACGTCAGAGTTTGGAGGAACACCCAGTCCACGTGATCAAGATTTTAGAGGGAGTCCAACCAACATTCAAGAGAGTTGATTAGGCAGCTGTTTGGCGTTGTACGGAGTATCACCCCTAGCGACATTATTAGCATCTAGTAGAAGATAGATATAAAAGCCCAAGCCTATCTACCACACGAGGGAAACCGCATTAAAGTTCATAAAGACATGTAAATTTAATTAACAGCCAACTGTAAGCTGATGGTTGAATATATTTTTTATTTTATCCTGGGGTTTTATTGTTAAGAGAAAATAAAGAAACGAAAATTCAAACCCCTGAGGTTAAAGACTATTTTGTTACAGTCTGAAGTTAAATATCTCAGAATAATCCTGGATAGCAAGCGTCTGTGGAATAATAATGTTTATATCACTGCTATTAAAGCAATAAGAGCTCTGATGGCGTGTACTTTTACACGCCATCTATCTGGTAAGACCTGGGACTGTAACCCTAAAATATTTCGATGGATGTATCTCATGATTGTGATACTAATAATCACTTATAGGATAGTAGTTTGGCATGCCAAAGCAGGTCAAACAAAACGCTCGACAAGTGGCCTGGGTGTGTATCACGAGAGCTATGAGAACGTGCCCAACTAGGACACTTGAGATCATTACAGATCTCACACTTCTACATTTAGTGATCGACAGGTTAGCCCATGAGGCCATCCTCAAAATATTTACGGGATTTACAGGTGGTGAGAAGATCAAAAGTGAGAGAGCCAGATCCTCTTTTACCTATAATATCTTATAAGCGAACCTTTCAATTGATGTAATGATCAAGGAAGTAAACACTGAAAAGAACTTCACTACGATGCTAAATAAAAAAGTAGAATAAAGAAGGGTATCCACCACCCAAACTTTGAATAAATACCATAAATTGGTATACAGATGGTTTAAAAACAACGACATGAGCTGGCGCTGAAGTATATGGGAAAAGAACCAAGTGCGCCCGGTCGGTAGGCTTCTATCCGAGCATCTTTCAGGCAAAAATACTGGATATCTGGAGATGTGTAGTAATGAACCTTTAAATAAACTATCAGAAATTCAACATAGCGATCTACTCTGAGCTCAAGCTACTATCAAGGCACTAAGCTTCCATGTCATCGATTCAAAGTTGATATGAGAATGCCAAAGGAAATTCAATGAAACAGGCAAGGTCTTTAGAGTCTGGGTTCCCGGTCAATCGGGAATTAAAGGAAACGAAGAGGCCGATTTAATTGCCAGATAGTGTTTCTGACTATGATTTGTATTGGGGAACAATTAGAAATTTGTTAATTCACTCCGAGTCAAATAAGCTGCACTGATGAGATCTAATAAGATCTAGACAGCTGTATACAAATTTTGAGTCGAGGTAACTTGACGATTTCTATAACTCACTGTTGGAATGTGAATGTAGAGTTTTTAAATTATTGAAGAATTTGCCTTGTTCACTTTATGTAGTATATTAAATTGACTATGGTCAACTTGTATATTTTTCATGATTTGAGTTTAAGAAGTTAGTGCGTTACATGACAATAACTTACTAATAGTTATTTAATAAACTAGTTTATTAATGACAGCGATTAATGGTTGAGATATTTTAACGCGCGAGCGGAGCGAGCGCGTTAATAGTTCGAGACCATTAATCGCTACATTAATAAACGAGTTTATTACAAGATTTTTCCGTCGACCTCATCATGAATTGAGTATAAATTCTTGATTGAAATAAATTTTTATTTTGCATGATAGATACACTTGACACAATATAAATTTCTATGTTCATTTCGATATATTTATATTTATGCTCCCGATGGAACAATTTGAGAAATTCATAGATGGAATATTAGACATGTGACATTCTGAATAGTTAACATTACCTACAATATCCGATAAGGAATATGTGGAACTGGTGGAAGCTGAAGTGTTATTTATTTTCGAACGATTATTGCATAAAATTTTTTCCGCAGTTTCTACTTTATTTTGTATAGAGTTAAATTTTTCGATTTGTATTATGAATTCCTTTTATCTGTGGAATAACAGTACAGACACAGAATAATTCAACTATTCCGTGCTGAATACTTCTGTGTTTGGTTGCCCATGACAATCATACATTAAAATAGGAGAAATTGCACATTAAAATGGGTCATTAATGATCAATTTCGTGTACGTTAAAGTAAGCTTTTATTTAGAGGTCAACGGAAAAATCTATTTAATGTATCTACGTTTCTGATTAAACAAAAGGTATGAAATAAGTGATTGCACACTATAGTTATTTTACTTCATGAAATTTTATTTTCAACTCGGAAGATTTTTTTTCGATGGAACAATAATGATTCTCAAACACCCATGTCAAAATAAATGAAACTTCATTTTATTCGATTTTAATCTCATTTTCATGGAAATTCCATAGTACCTGCTATTTGTAATTGATATTTCATGCTAATTAAAGAAAACTAGTTAATTTTACTATGTAATCAACTAACTAACAATAGATATTCATTTCATTAGGAGTATAATGTATACATTATGTGACTGAGTAGGGATGTTCAAATTAAATCCCTGGGATTCACATAATGTACCTTATACTCCGAATAAAATACAATATTTTATTTTCAAACGATTTGCATTTGAAAATCGGAAAATTCGTGGATATAAGTGTATATAATCTAATTATACCTCATGTATAACGAATTAACGATGGACAAATAATTTGGCTTGAATCCATGTCAGTGAATTAAATTAAATGACATCGAATATTTCCCTCCTGTTAAAAATCCCTTGTATATGGAATGCAATTATCGAAAATTACAGCGATAATTTCATTTCTCGAGAAATATAGAGCCGTATTCAATTGTGCTAAGATACTGTAGTATGGCTGATGAAGCTAGTACACCATCCACGCCACCTAGAGTTGCAGCAGCAGCAGCAAAATTAGCAGTGCAGCAGCTATTACCAACAAAATCCGCGGCCGTTTACAAAGCGTCGTATCAATGATTTCTGAATTATTGCCAGGGAGAAAATATGAAGAAGTATTCCGAAAATGCTTTATTGGGTTATTTCATCGAATTGAAAGATCTTCATAAAATGGAGAGTTCTTTACTATGGAGCCACTATTCAATGATCAGGTCCTTGCTACATATTAGAGAAAAGATTGATATTTCGAAATTCCTCGACCTCCAGGCGTTTTTGAAAAAGTATCAGAGGGAGAACTACCACGTGAAAAAGTTGGCAGTTTTAACAAAAGACAAGTTTTTTAGACAACAATACAAGTTCAGGATCCGATAGAAGTGAGATTTGACGTAGTACCATTTTACATAACTGTACAGTAAATTTTAACTTTAAATAAAGTAATTTTCGTAAAAAATGGGTTACTTTATGTTTAATTTTAGATATATAAATATGATAAAAAAGATATGTGATATTATATAAGATACATGCATTAAAGTTGAGCGGCGTATAAGTATTATACTCCGCCGGAGTATAATACTTATACGCCGCTTGAGCTAATAGTCATAAAAGAGACACTTATACCTGCTCCAAACAATCAGCAGAATGGCCATTATCTGACATTTGAATAATAATAGTACATACACAAAAGACCAGTTTTTTAGACAACAATACAAGTTCAGGATCCGATAGAAGTGAGATTTGACGTAGTACCATTTTACATAACTGTACAGTAAATTTTAACTTTAAATAAAGTAATTTTCGTAAAAAATGGGTTACTTTATGTTTAATTTTAGATATATAAATATGATAAAAAAGATATGTGATATTATATAAGATACATGCATTAAAGTTGAGCGGCGTATAAGTATTATACTCCGCCGGAGTATAATACTTATACGCCGCTTGAGCTAATAGTCATAAAAGAGACACTTATACCTGCTCCAAACAATCAGCAGAATGGCCATTATCTGACATTTGAAAATAATAGTACATATATTATGATATTAGGAGAATAAGTGATACTTTATTTTCTGAGTGTGGAAAGTTTGTCTGACGAACGTAGTGAGTCAAACAATCCATGCGAAGCACATAAAGTATCTTATTCTCTGAATATCATATACTATTTTTCTTCAAACGTGCATAATTTTATTCGAAATAAAACAATAAAAGGAAACGAATTTTTTAATAAAGATAACAAGATTGAATCTTTAACTTATTTGACTGTATATTGCCTTTTTGATATCGTTGTCATGGATACGTAATTGTTTGACATCTATCAAAACAAATATTTCAAATTCGATGAAGAAAATGAGTTTAGAAATGTGTAATGATCCTCCCGAGGTGGTAGACGCAGCTAGGATAGCTATGCAAAACTTGCTGCCGACGAAATCTGCTGCAGTATATGAAGCTGCCTTTGTCAAGTTCAACAAATGGTGCATCGGAAAAAAAGTAGTGCAATACTCTGAGAACGTTTTATTGGCATATTTTACCGAAATGGCACTGAAAATTAAGAGTTCTAGTGTGTGTGTCATTATTTAATGATAAGGTCCGTGTTGAATTTGAAGCATAATGTGAACATTGAAAAATACAACAATTTGCGTGCATTTTTAAAAAATCAAGGAGAAGGTTATAAGCCGAAGAAATCGAGAGTCTTGTCAAGGGAACAGTTCAGCAAATTTTTGTCTGAAGCCCTAGACGAAAAGTATTTGGCGATGAAGGTAATAAAATTACATTTTGTTTGTTTCATATTGTGCTAACCAACACTTAATTTTGTAGGTAGTTTTGATATTTGGAATATCTGGGGCATGTCGTTGCGATGAATGAGTGAATATGACAGTTGATGATCTTGAAGATATAGGTTCTTTGCTGCTAATAAATATTTCCAACACTAAAACTAATGAGAGTAGAACCTTCAACGTCCTGGGTGATGAATATCTAAGCAAATATAGAAAGTACGTTAATTTGCGCCCTGCCGATTTTAGAGAACGACTTTTTTTTTGCAATATCAAAATGGGAAATGTTATAAAGCTGTTATGGGTATCCATAAAATTGGTAGTGTAGCAAAAGACGTGGCATTGTATCTGAAGATTCCAAATTGGAAAGAATATACATTGCTTAAGAAGAACTTCCGCAACAATGTTTGTTGATAGTGGGGTGGATATCACTACGGTGAAAAGGCATGGGGGTTGGAAATTTGATGCAGTTGCCAAAGGGTACATCGAAGGTTCTGTGCAAAGTAAAACCAAAATTGCTAAGGGAATTCTTCAACCTAGCTCCGCGGAAAATCTCGAACAATCTTCATTTAATGAACCCGAGACAAGTAATGGATTTTTAAAAGCCGTTCACTCTGGAAAAGTTGTTATGAATAGTACTGATATTGCAAGAAGTGGAGGATTCTTGAATGATGCAAATCTTCATAAATGTACTTTTACTATAAATATCACGAATAAATAATAAATACCATTGTGAATAAATTCATAGTACTATAATGTGTTTATACGCTTAGGAGTATAAGTAAGTACTTATACTCCTAGTCATATAAATCACACTTAATGTCATTGAGGAACGTCACAAAAGTTATCACTCATATGACGTTTGAAGAAATATAGTATTATGAATTTATTACTGCAGTTTCAGTCAGATAGTATCTCCCACAATTATATAACCGATCAATGATAGTAGTGGTGGGCTGCAAAGGATTTAGCATAACATTTGTTAGATAAGATTCAGTTTCTTATTCAGAGTTATAAAATTTGTTTTTGCCTATGGTAAAAATAATAGCTATTCACCTTTTGCGAATTTTGGAATTGCATCTTGTATAGCTTCCTTCAAACAAATCTGGTCATGTCTATGGCACCTCTTGAAACTAGAAGCTGAAAAATTTTAAAAAATCTTGTAAGAATTTTAATAGATTATGTGCAATAACAACAGATTTCTGAGTTGCCTCTGTCGCGTTTCCAAAGACAATTATCTGGTTAAATCAACGAGTCTCAACCAGACAGGGTCGCGATCACACTAGAGAAGGAGATCGAGCATATCCAAGAGAAAATAATATTTTTAAAAAATTATTAACTGACTGCATGGAAAGCACACACACACACACACACACACACACATAAAAAAATATACTTTGTCGTAATATTCAACGAATAACTTTTTGAATTAAAACAACTTACTGAATCAAACCCTCGTAATGAAAATTTACTAAATTAAAAACCAATTTAATAATAATTAGTGACTCCTTTGAGCCTGTCTTTCACATCAGAATTTTCTGAAGGAAGGCTCAGTATTAAAAATAGACACTCTCAGTTTTTTTCTATATTTAGCTGAGATCTATATTTTGTCTCCAAAGAAGCCACCGCAGAAAATTCAGTTGCATAAAGGAAGGATCTTACCAATGGTAATGAAATGCGAAATGCCTCTGTTTGTAGTGAAGAATCATCTACTCCAGCAACAATTCGAAGAATGATTTATTACTAAATTGTCTTTTGGTTTCGCAATGGGAAGACCTTCGGGAATTTTATGAATTGGACCCGTAACCCTCCCATTACAACAAAAGGTTGAGCCACACATGTACCGTGCTTTCTTATGTGGCTTTCTTCACATCTCCGCACCGTGTCCGTGCCGAGTCCGCACCGTGCGAGATAGTTCATGTTTTAATTTTTGATGAACACGCCCAAGTAACAATTTGAAGACAGTTTCTATTTATTTAGGTTTTAAAAATGCTTTAATATGTTCAATAAATCGACATAGGATTTAAAGTAACCTTGAGATAAACTAAAAGTTCTTAAAGACCACTTTTTCTTAAACAAAGAATTTAATGCACTCTTTAAATCAAAATAAAAAGGCTATTTGCTCTTAATGTCCTCTTGATTTTATACTGGTTTTATGTTACTCTTAACATTGGCTATTTTTAAACTAATTTGCTATTATTTGGAATTAAATAGCAAGTTGGTTTTAAAAAAATCCGTTCTGGGAAGAATAGTTTCAATGCAGTTTTATGGAGAACCCTTGTTGTATTTTTTAAAACCCATTAGGAACACTATTTTATCCTAAGACAATACATTCAATATAATACCACATTAAATCCAAAAACATAATTTTTACCTTTTAATGAGTACATTAAGAGTATTATTAAGTTTAAAGGTTTTAATTTAGTCAATTTGGTTAAAAGAAATACCTTTTGGTCTTTGGACGACTTCATTAAAACTAATTAAATATCCCCTCCACATTCAGATGAGAGTGGAGGGGATATAACTGAGAGAAGCTCTTTTCAACCAGTGCACGAAAACCATAGTGCAATTGAAGCCAGCGTTACTTATAAAGAGTGTCCTTTCACTTCATCTCTCAATCCGTTCGTTTATTAAAGCAATGCCTGGGAATTACAGGAAGAAATCTACGAAAACGACGATCAAATTCAAAATGAATTTCCAAACGACAATGAACTCATAAAAAATCTGGCAATCCTTTCAAACATGAGCCAAGGCACTGTTAAACAATAATACAACTCATTAATAAACGATTTCCAAAGACTATTCTTGAGCAAGATCCGCGAAAAAAAAATTTTTTAAGTTAGGATTCCATTTGAGCGCAAGACCACTTTAAATCAATAAGGTCACAATTTGAACATATTAAAGCATATTGGTTTTGAAAGGAAACCTAAACAGACTCCTGTGGGAGTGATTGGATTTATAGTGGTAAATAAAACGCTGTTTTAAATCTTGTCATATTTGAAACATTTAATAAATGAACAATTAGTTTTAATCAAGATCACGCCATGTTTAACTGCAATAAAGACTCCGCTATTTTGGACTTTCTCAATAGTAAACGAAAATAATATTATTATTCAAACAATTGCGTCTTGTATCTTCTTAAAAAACTGAAGAACGGTATATCGAAATATGCCATTTGATTGAAAAATGCATTTAGATCCTTAGATGCAAAATAAAATTTGATGATATTTTTTCAGTATTTTTCAAATATGGGAAAAATACATTAAATGAGTGGCGCTCGAGTTATGTTGAAGTATTTTATTACTTTTTATCAGAAAAGTGCCATTCGTTGGTGAATTTTTCACCATAATAGGTTGCTTTCGAATGTTATTTTATGATATGCTTAGCATACGTAGGTATGCGGTTTAAAATATTACCACTCTGCCGGCCATCATACAAACACAAAAGTTGTCGAGTGTTGGAAAACAAAATAAAACTCTTTTAGGATTCATTAATTATTTTTAAGTTAATTTAGTCCACGTTGAATACATTTTGAGAGCAAAATGTCAGATAATAAGTTTTAATTTATATATTTGAAGTTGCCTTGAAGAACCCTTTGAGAATATAGAATTAAAACTTAATGGTTTTAATACAGTTTTGAAATTTAGTCTTGAAGGCCTTTTTAGGATGGGTTCTTTTTGGCTAGAAGATGCTTTATGATGGTCTCAGGGATGTCTTGAAGATCACTTGATTTTATTCGAAATTTTATTGTATAGTTTTAAAGCGATCTTGAAGATCGGAATAAGAGCATTGATGTTACTTGGGCGGTGCGTTCTCCGATGGATTCTCGCTAGTGGGGGGCCAATTTTTCTGCTCGCCCTAGAAAAATCGATAGTATTGATAATTTTTTTACTGTTCAATCTTTAATTCTCAAGTTCAGCAATTCTAAAGTATTCGTCAAATTTGGTCTCACCGTCCATTAGATGAGGAAGCTACGTGCAAAATTCGTCTTCAAAATATCTTGCTTTCCAAGCGTTGTGTAACCTATATTTTTCATAGTTTTGGTCTATTTTTCTCATTTTCTTCATCGTCCAACGCAAGAGCTATTGTTGCCAATTCGCTGTTGCTGAAGCTGTGCGAACATTTTAGTTTTTTGACACTCACAACTTCGTAAAGCCAACTCACATACTACCGACCACGCTCGTAGTACGGCCGTCATGCGGCCGTGTTTCGGAAATGTGTGGCTTTGAACTTATTGGCCGACACACGGCCATGCGGTCTCGGTGCGGATATGTGTGGCTCAACGTTAATTTGTGATGTTTTAAAATTGAGGTCGTAGTGTAAGTTTAGACCCGAAAATCCCAATACGGTTTTTATTATTGTCTACATTTTACTGTATGAAGAAAGCGCACTCGAAATTATGATTGAAATTTGGGCCGCGAATACTGAAAGGTTGAGAAACTTTGATTTAAACTATTTCAATACGTTTCTGAGAAGTTACCATTCAACAACAGTTTTTCAGCAACCAACGTTCAACTATTCCTAAGAAACAAAATAAATTTTTATATTTCTCGATAACAATAAAAATCTGTATATAAATATATATATATATATATATATATATATATATATATATATATATATATATATATATATATATATATATATATATATATATATATATATATATATATATATATCTTTGGTGGGATGGCGCTCTGGATTGTTATCCAGTCAGTGTTACTGACCACGATTTGTATTGGGGAACAACTAGAAATTTGTTAATTCACTCCGAGCTGCACTGATGAGATCTAATAAGATCGAAACAGCTGTATGCAGATTTTGAGTCGGGGTGACTTAACAATTTCTATAATTCACCGTTCGATTGTGAATGCAGATTTTGCGTTGCTGAATACGTATAACCAGCTTCCTTGGAAAGTTGTTTGATATTTTTTTAAATTATTAAAGAATTTTCCTTGTTCACTTTATGTAATGTATGAAATTGACCATGGTCGACTAGTATGTTTTTCATGATTTGATTGTTGTATTTTGCGTATCAAGCGACTAGAATATTCGGAGCGCGCTCTCGTGAGTATATCCAAAGGTTTTAAATCACTATGTTAGTGTGCCTTGGAATCATATACACCACTGTTGTAGAGTAGATATCTTCATATCAGGAGGTACGTGTTTAACGAATTTCTGCATTTTTAGTCTAAGCGGTGAATTGTTGTTTCCCAATATCTTTGGTGGGATGGCGCTCTGGATTGTTATCCAGCCAGTGTTACTGACCACGATTTGTATTGGGGAACAATCAGAAATTTGTTAATTCACTCCGAGTCAAATAAGCTGCACTGATGAGATCTAATAAGATCGAAACAGCTGAATGCAGATTTTTAGTCAGGGTGACTTAACAATTTCTATAATTCACCGTTCGATTGTGAATGCAGATTTTGCGTTGCTGAATACGTATAACCAGCTTCCTTGGAAAGTTGTTTGATAAATTTTTTAAATTACTAAAGAATTTTCCTTGTTCACTTTATGTAATGTATATATATATATATATATATATATATATATATATATATATATATATATATATATATAGGTATATGTATGTATAATATATATATATATATATATATATATATGTATATATTATATATATATATATATATATATATATATATATATATATATATATATATATATACTATATATATATATATATGTATATATTAATATATATATATATAGTATATATATATATATATATATATATATGTATATATTAATATATATATATATATATATATATATATATATATATATATATATATATATATATATACTAGCCGACCCGGCAAACGTTGTTCTGCCATATAAATTATTTTCATCTATCTTTCTATCTATTCATCTATCTGCCGATGTACATATATCTACCTATCTATCTAGATAGTTATCTATCTTTCTATCTATTCATCTATCTGCCGATCTCTATCTATCTAACTAACTATCTATCATTATATCTATCTATCAATCTATCTGACCCGGCAAACGTTGTTTAAATTATTAAAATGGCTATTAAAAAATATGGATTGTTGATAGAAGGGTGGAAATTTAGAGTTGTATGTATTTTCAATGCAACATTATAAAAAAATATAATAAAAAAAATTTTTCCAAAAAATTTATTAAAATTCTTGCAACCTTATCGCGGATCTGTGGATAAAATTTAAAAAAATGAAAATCGCGAAGGAAAAATAAGAGTAGATCGTAGGAGGTTGAAAAATTGAGAGTAATATGCAAAATAAAATTGAAATCTTGCCAAAAAACTTGAAGTTTATGGTTAACAAATAATAAAAAGGGGTTGATCGTAGAGAGATGGAAATTGTTGTATGTATTTTTTAATAGTGTATCATAAAAATGAGAAAATTTTGTCTGCAAAAAAAAATTAAGAGGTCAACCCTCAACATTAAGAGGGATGAAAGATAGATGTTGTCTGTTTCTCAGACCTAGCCAATATGCACACAAAATTTCTTGAGAATTGGTCGAGCCATTTCGGAGGAGTTTAACAAATAAAAAATAGGGGTTGATGGTAGAGGGGTGAAAATTTAGTGTTGTATGTATTTTTGAATGTTTTAGCATAAAAAAATAGAACAGAAAATTTTGTGTGAAAAATAAAAAATTTAATTGAGGCGTGGACCACCCTTAACATTCTGGGGGATGAAAAATAGATGTTGACCGATTCTCAGACCTACCCGATCTGCACACAAAATTTCATGAGAATCGGTCAAGCCATTTCGGAGGAGTTTAACTTCTAACACCGTGACACGAGAATTTTATATATTAGATATATCTGTCTTGCAATATCTTATCAGTCGTTGAATAAAAAAAATAAAATCCGGACACCCTACTGCGTAGTACTAGGAATGATAAATCCCCTCGGCGCATGTGCATGTCGTAATGCCTATCTAAACAACGCTATAATTTTTTTATTCTTCGTGGGGAAAAATTTTTGAAAACACTTTTCTCATGAAATCATATGTGTTTTATCGACATCCGTTGGAATTTTTAAAATCGGTCCAGCTACTAACTTTTTGTCGTGCGACTAAAAAAGAGGTAATAAAAAATCTAAAAACCGCTATAATTTTTTTATTCATCGTGGGGAAAAATTTTTGAAAACATTTATCTTATGAAATCATATGTGTTTTATCGATATCCGTTGGAATTTTTAAAATCGGACCAGATCCCATCTTTTTGTCGTGAGACTATAACCCCTTTATCGCGCCTCAGGGTAAAAAAAGGCAACCACCAATCACGGGGCTACTTAAATCCGTTCTTCATGAGAAATTATTCATCTATATTTGTTCATTCCGAAGCGACGAAGAGTGAACTATATCTATAGTTAGTGAATGAATTATTCAATTAGATATATAGAAATATTTAATTATTTTCTACGTACGGGAGTGTGAGATTTGGCATAGTTAAAATTTATACAGAGAATGAGTGAAAAAAAATAAAATTTACAAATGATGAATAAAATTATTCAATTAGTTTTGGAAAGACTTAAAATAGAAAAAAAAAAGAATTTTTTCTGATTGTGAGTTTTTTTTCTTTTTGGATGTGTTGGATTTGAAGTGTTTTGTCTTTTTTTTTTAAAGAAGAAGATAATGGATCTATTCTTTAGAGATTTTCAATTTCACACATATATTACAAGGAATATTTCCCTCCTGTCAAAAATCTCTTGTAAATGGAATGCAATTATCGAAAATCACAGCGATAATTGCATTGTAGAAAGCGAAAGAGCCCTGCGATAATTGCATTGTAGACCGATAATTGCATAGTAGCATAGTTCATATTACGTTTATTGATGACAAGCTGAGAATTCATGAATTTCTAACGTCAGTTTGACAAATTGAAAGTTTATTCGGGAAATATTCCCCAAAATTACACTCGTGCATCAAAATAACCAGATAATTTTGCATTCCAGCGTGTTGTCTTTAAAAAACTGCATTCGGTCATTTTCATATTTTGGAGAAAGAGCCCTCCACCTTCGGTGTCGGGCTCTTTCTCCAAAAATGAAAATTAACTCATGCAGTTTTTTGACAACACGCTGTCATGCAAAATTATCGGTTATTTTGACGCACTTGTGCAATTACTTACGATAATTGCATTGTAGAAATCGAAAGAGCCCTGCGATAATTGCATTGTAGACTGATAATTGCATAGTAGCATAGTTCATATTACGGTTATTGATGACAAGACGAGAATTTATGAATTACTAACGTCAGTTTGACAAATTGAAAGTTTATTCGGGAAATATTCCCCAAAATTACACTCGTGCATCAAAATAACCGGATAATTTCGCATTCCAGGGTGTTGTCTTTAAAAAACTGCATTCGGTCATTTTCATATTTTGGAGAAAGAGCCCTCCACCTTCGGTGTCGGGCTCTTTCTCCAAAAATGAAAATTAACTCATGCAGTTTTTTGACAACACGCTGTCATGCAAAATTATCGGTTATTTTGATGCACTTGTGCAATTACTTACGAAAATTAATTGAAATAACTTGGGAAAATATATGTGCTAGTGCGTCGTGGGTGAGAATTATAGCAGTTAAGTTTTATATAAGAAATGGTGTTGATGTTAGTATCATTGTGCAAAAAAGTTAAAACATTATGCTACCCCAAAATTTTTTATGGTCCTTTTTGAAGATCGGGGCTATTCTGGATGGCGTTTTTATAATCATTCCAAAATATCTCCGGTCTTCAAAAATCACCCCATTCTTTAAATTATCAATGCTATATGCCTTTTATTATTCTTCATTTGAAAATGTATGTTTTCCAATTTAACCCCATATACGAGGTAACTATAATTAATGCGTTATTCTTACCGATTCTAAAATATCCCCGACCCACGAGGCTATTTTAGACGGGCCTAAAACAATTTTTTTTCAGCACCCTGTAAGAATGGGGACCTATTTATCATAGAATAATATTTGGTCGTATATAAACCTATCCAAAAAGCATATCAAAATAGATTATTTTTAATTACTCTTTCTGCAATATTAAAAATAATGAAAAAAAAGTCTACAATAGCCCCGTTCTACGGTACCCAAAACCAACCATCAGAACAGCGTAGCCAAGTTATGGTTGGGCAAACTTGGAGATGGAGAAACAAAATAATCGAAATCCTTCATTGTAAAAGACCATCGCATATTTGCAGCTAACAGCTCGAACAATCCAGATGGGGACCAAAAAGTCCAAAAGACGTGTAAACAGCTGCTTTGTTATGCGGGTTTATGATCTTAAAATTTCCTAATATCTCGATTATTCCCCGCTTTAGCCTAATTGTATCTTAAGATATACTTGGTCCGAGGTCCGGAGAAGACATAAATTGCCTCCGTGGCTTATGTGAAGATCTTGCTCCTAAACTGGAGCGTTTGAGCTGTTAGCCGCAAATGTGCGATGGTCTTCTACAATGAAGGATTTCGATTGTTCTGTTTCTCCATCTCCAAGTTTGTCCAACCATAACTTGGCTACGCTGTTCTGATGAGAACCAAAAAGTCCAAAACACGTATAAACAGCTGCTTCCGTATGCGGGTTTATGACCTTGATTATTCCCCGCATAAGCCTTATTGTATATATATATATATATATATATATATATATATATATATATAAATATATTATATATATATATGTATTTATATATATATATATATATATATATATATATATATATATAATAAATATATATATATATGTATTTATATATATATATATATATATATATATATATATATATATATATATATTTACATATAACAAACATGAGGAAACTTTCTACCCTCTTCACTAGCATATAGCTCGCAAGGAGTGTGAGACTTGGCATAGTTAAAGTTTATATAGAGAATGAGTGCAGAAAAATAAAATTCATATATGTATATATACTATATATATATATATATATATATATATATATATATATATATATATATATATATATATATATATATATATATATATATATATATATATATATATATATAATCATCCATCTATTATCTTTAATATTAGGATAAAACTGAAAGTAGGTACTACAAGCAATCTCACTGAGTTTTCTAAAGTTTAGAACCATGAAAAAATTTTACTGCTAGTTAAGATACTTTGAAAGCTTTTTAGAACAAAGGATTCAACATTGTTTTAGGTAGGAATGGTTCTTTATTTTAATCTATTCAAAACAAGAGATCTAATTAGGAATAGTCTGTTACGTAAGTGATATACAGCTCAGAATGTAATAGTTTCTACAGAATTTATTGTAGTATAAAAGGCCATTATTTCAATAAAATAAATAAGGAACAAATAAGTAGTATTGTAAGTCATACAAATAACAATTCACCCTATACCATCGATTCATTAGAAGAAATTAGTTCTTTCAACATTTTGTAAAATTTTATTATTAGTGTGCTAAGAAGCCCCCAGTAGATGCGAAATGTTTGTCATAATTGAATACAATTTAGTTTTAATGTCTTCAAAATAAAGAGAGCAAGGTTTTGTGGTTTCCCATGTTGATAACGTTGGCTAACCCCCCATTAGACCAATATTAGACCGAGTTGACGCAATTCGGAAGTCTATCTACGTCACATTTCCTATTAGGAAACTAGGAATGTGATATTTATGTTGAATGATAGAAAAGGAAATTCATATTTCATAAGGGGCTTCTGAAGGTCTCACAACCTTAGCCTATATAGAATTATCCTAATTCCATATGGGCTAAGATTGTGAGACTTGCAAAAAACATGTACCTACTCCCCAAAAAAAGTTTGAGATACATTTTTTGATTAACCCGAAACTCGAGTGTTTAATTATTATTCGATCTAAATTAATTCACTTCAAGTAACGTATGTTATTAGATAATAGATCAGACAATTCAGATATTCATTCAATAAGTTTCACCGAAGTTTTGCAAAGTAAAAGTAAAAGGAGTAGGTACTTACGCAATTTAGCAGCAAAAGTCAAATTGAAGATGATGATACATATAATTGTTTTTGTTACAATCATTCTGAAGTTTCGATCAATTCTGATACGGCAAACGTAGGCGCAGATTAAGAACTGATACGAAGACAGAATGCTTATGAATTCAAGGTATTATGAAATCTCCATTCATAACAATGTTGATGAAGAGTTGAAGGAGAGAAGGTACACCCAACAATTATTTCCAAGTATGCATCTCTGTAGGAAAACGTGTTAAAAAACCTGTTTACTCTTGCTGATTAGCACAAACTTATAATATAATATGTAATGAAGTCGACTTTGACCCCGAAAAAAATGAACAGAATAATTAAGATGAAAATTTTCAGCGACTCCAGTTTTTATATCTTGGCCTCAGATACTAACTAACCTTAGGTAACGATCCATGAATCTTTAGATAATTACCAATTGTAACTTCTGAATTTATATTCATTCGTCGAAATTGTAATAATTAACAACGTGTTTGCCGTTTTGTACTGTAATGATGTATTTTCGAATACCTAGTTAATATCCTGAGAATTAAAAGTTATCTAAAAAAAACCCCAAAAAAGTTCATCATTTTTTTTAAGAAGGAAACAATTCACTAGGAATTTAAAAAAAGAAATTCGTATTATATATTCGATAATTATCAAACGTCTCTCCAAGAGAGCTGGCTAAATGGGTTCTCTCTCTGATTTCTTCACATAATAATGATCGATAATATAAATTTGGGAAATCAAACTCAAGAGTAAAATATAACTGTTTCGATTTTATGATTTCTCATCAGTACCTCATAGTAGGGAGTATTTTGTTGGGTTTTTATTGTATCGTACGTATATTAAGAACAGTTATACCGTGGTTCATAAAGACCACATCGCCATTATTGTATAATGAATAGAAACAGTCGTCTGCTATTCTTGAATTGGGTTAATGTGTATATTTCTTTTATTGATCAATATTGTGTGAATAATTGAGGAATTCTCATTATCGAGATATATATATATATATATATATATATATATATATATATATATATATATATATATATATACTATATAGCAGGCCTTCTGGAAAGGTTTTTTGATAATTTTCATTTCTAAATGGTCCAGTCAATGAACAGTTTCCCGTGTATTTGTCCCATACAGCATTGATTTTCATAAAAAATTGGATTTAGGTTCTACTCACCATCTATCTCAAAGTCTACCCTGTGGCAGGGGTTGCTTTTTCCCTGGGGGTGGATGCCATCCCCTTCTTGGGGGTTTTCATTGAAAATAAGTACGGAAATCGATAAATTGACTAATTTTAAGCAACTTTTGATTCATGAAGTTTTTTCTGAAAGTTAATACTTTTCCACATATTCGCGGGTGAAATTGTCAGTTTTCAGGCAAAAAAAAACACGTTTTCAGATTCTTTTTCGCGAATAACTGGAAAAATATGCATTCTATCAAAAAAAAAGAAAAAAAGCAAATTTATAGCTTATAAAAAAACAAAGAAAATTGTGTATTTGTGATGTATGCAGATCCAAAACAAACGGAATATTGCTTGTTGAAAGTTGACTGGTATTTTCAATCGCCAAAATAGAAAGTTTCTACGTACAATAAACAAAAGCAAACGCATTTTTGGAAAACTCATAAATCTTTTTTTAAAGTCCTTCAAAAAAACTTTTATTTTAATTTTTTTAACAAAACTAAGCGTGCTATGAAGAGAATAATGTCGATTTCTATTTTTTCGTTGAAAAAAAATAGTGAGTATCTCACCCTCTCTTCCACCCTATTTGAAAAAAAATCGTTCCCACTTTACAATTCACTTCATTTATGTTTTTATAATACGTGCGAAGTGTTTGACCAGTTTAAAGTACTTCTTTTCGAAAAAAATTGAGTGTGAAGAGAGAAAATCATTTTCGTAATTTAGCGAAAAATCGCATTTTCTTCAAAATAACTCAAAAACTATTGATGATATGCAAAATTTTGTGGAGTACGAAATTGTGTGTTTTTCGCATTTTAAAATGTCGGCGTTTCATTTTTTTTTATGGGATAAAAATTAAGTAAGATATGACCATTTAAATATTGCGTGTGTTCGCGCAAAGTACCTTTTTTAGCCCTTTTAGCATGAACCTTTTCAAAAATAAGATATGAAAAAAACATTTATTTAGATGAGCTTATAGCTCTTAAAAAAACCTACAAAATGCTTATTTGATGGACTTGATTGCTTGAAAACTGAGCGAGTTATGGGGAAAAACCAAAAGCACATTTTTGTAGAAATTAGAATATGTATTAGTATATTGATGAGTACACATAGTGGTAAATACCAATCAACTTTCGACAATCAATAATTCCGTTTGTATTGGGCCAGAATACATCATAATTACAGAATTTTCTTTGTTTTCTTATAAGCTATAATTTTGCTCTCTACAGGTTTTTCGACAGAATGCATATTTTTCCAGTTATTCGCGAAACATAATCTGAAAACGTGGTTTTTTTGCCTGAAAACCGACAATTTCAGTCGCGAATAAGTCGGAAAGTATTGACTTTCAGAAAAAACTTCATAGAACAAAAGTTGCTTAGAATTAGTCAATTCATCTATTGCCGTACTTATTTTCAATGGAAATTTTTTCATCCTCAAGAAGGGGTGGCATCCACCCCCAGAGAAAAAGCAACCTCCGCCACAGGGTAGACTTTGAATAAGTTGGTAAGTAGAACCTTAATCCAAATTTTCATTCAAATCGGTGCTGTATGGGATAAATACACAGTTTATACTTTTTTTACCGTTATTGACTGGACTAAAGATGACTTTCCTTGTTCAAACAAGGGAAATCAACAGCTAAGTTTATTAGGTACCTATAGTGAACATAATTTTTTAAATATAGATGTAATAACATATACTTCTATCTAAATCTGTGTTTTGAGATTTTAGTTCCGTTCAATTGTAATTTTGTTTTTACATTGTTGCAACTATTTGCATGGACTACATATTCTACCCTTATCACGTCGTAGAAAAACGATACTACTAAATTAAGTGAATGACATTATTTTCAAAAAATCTACAGTAATTTCAGTTACATGATTGCGCAACTTTCACCTTTACCAAGCTTTGATGTGATACTGATTTTTCAAAAAATATGTACACTCAATAAGCATAAAAAAGATAACTCAAATTATGTGTTAACCGTTCATTAGACAAATTCAACTTTGCAATCCTGAATTTGCAATATTGCTTCAACTTAAATAGTTCAGACCTCTGGAAATAAATATTTATATTCTGGTAATACACTGAAGGATCGGGTACACAATGAAAAATCACCTCCTTTGAATTTGTACCCCTTTTGAAGTTCTAATAAGGCATATAATTATTTCTCAATACATAACAAATTCGAAAAAAAGAATGAATTTGTTTCACTAAATAATTCGCATTATCTTTTTTGATGATAGATATGGGTTCTACATAAATAAATGGATATATAAGTATATATATATATATATATATATATATATATATATATATATATATATATATATATTTATATATATATATATATATATATATATATATATATATATATATATATATATATATATATATATATATATATATATATTTATATATATATATATATATAAAGTTTTTTTAGGAAATCAGTACCTACCGTATGAGGTCAAGGTGAAACGTGCATGAACATAGGATATAATTTAATGTTTTTCCCATAAAAACAATTTTTTTTTCATTTCTGATTGAAGTTAATTCAGATCATCAAGTAATAGGTGGAAACTAGGTTTCTATCCACTGGTCGGTCGGTGAGGTACCACCACAACATATATATAGCCCAGTCAAGAAAGGTTTTGATGGGAAAAAATTAGTGTGAAGCTGAATTTTTTTCCATTGATGAAACACTACCAGAGGATCATTTTTACAAAAGTCCTCTAAAACCCCCTGGAGCTTCACCCCCTACCCCCTCTCAAAGAATGAAAATGTCAATAACTGCGGCAAGCCCTAAATCTACGATACTAATAATCGGATCAAGTTTTTTTTGTTGTGTTTGTTATAACATGAGCTACAATAATGGTTTATTTCATTTTTACGTTAAACCTAATAGCTTTCTCATAAATGAATGTAAATGCGCGACTAAAACAATTTCTTAACTCTACCACTTTATATTTTTGCGAGTAGATTTTTTGGATATCATATTTCAGGAAAAAACCTCAAATGAAAATTGTAGATTATTTAATTGTAAATTTATTGGTGTGAAGGTTTGCTTATTCCCGTGCGGGCTGGCACAGTAGAGGGAAAGATGCAGCAATTTTTAGCTGCGATTACGGGCGGCTGACTATTTTGTTGATCAGTCGTAGTGGTTTAAAATATACGAAATATGTAAGTCATCTATTGCTTATGCCAATTCTGATTGGGGGGGCAAGGAATTCCCTAACTATTTTATTTGATTTATGTTCCATTATCCATCACCATGGATCTGCCGTGTCTCATAATGGCAAAACTGGCAGCTGTTTACCATAAGGTGACAGCTTTAACAGCATCATGGACCATCCACCCAACTCTAAATTATAGTAAAAATATATCCTTTTTTTCCTTTTAAAATTCTTACATTTCATAACAGATAGTTCATAATTTTTAATATAGAAATTTAATGGAAAGTATATAGTATGCTATTTACAATATATGTCTTCATTCTATTGAACTTGGATCTGGATCTAATCTATATTCTTCGGAAGAAATCGACGAGTTTGAACATGACAACCCATTGCAATTCTCACACATTGCAGAACAAACTATGTTGGTTTTCCTGCACCCACAATATCTTCCACATCCTTGTTTGCAAGCACAAGACAGTTGATACAAAATATCATCTGGGGCAAATGGCTTTGATGTTGTAACTGGTTTCAGTGTTTTCTTTAATCTTCCATTGTTTTCTATAATTTCCATTTCATTCTGCGGCGGGAAGTTTATTTCCTATCCAACTATGTACTTGTACAAAAAACTCTAAGTGAATGTTGATGGCACGCTTCAGAGGTTGGTGGCAGTTTTTGCCAGGTCAACGTTAGATTTTTGTGAACTCTTTTATGTCAAAGTTGCAAATCAGTCCCGATAGTCACTTACTTTTTCGAAGTGAATGCAGGGAGGCAGGGGTTTGCAAAGTTTGCAATACCAACACCATCAACACACCTTGGAAATGGCAATAAGGATATTGAGAAGTGAATACCCGCTTCTAAAAATGGTACCTCATCGTGAAATTAGGACCGAAGGAGCGTTCCTATTCAGAGCTGGACGGAGAGCCTTGGAAAGGCTCAGTATGACCGGCATATCAATTGAGCCTGAGCTAGCAGAAACACCGATCATGCCAACCGAACTAAGAAGACTGGGTAGACAGATAAGACAGGCACAACTGAAGACACTACTCGAAGAACTAATGAGTAAAAATCTGCACTCTATATGTTACAAGAATTTGGAATAACAGGGCCTGCCGGAAGAATTATTCTTTGCATTTTTGAAATCAGCTGGGCTTATATCGGAAACGGAGGGATTTGTTATGGCTTGTAAAAATGAAGTGATAAATACACGATGGTATAAAAAGAACATAATGAAATTGGATACCCCAACAACTTGCAGAGCATGTCATAGTCAGCAGAAAACTCTTATGCACATCCTGTCTGCTTCCAGAGTCCATGCTCCATCAAAGTATATAGAGAGACTTAATGAGGCGTTCCGAATTCTCTACTTCCATCTGAGAGAAGTTTTTGGTATAGACAAAGAACCAGTACTACCCTATGTTCCACTAGAAATTGAAGCGGTTGTTGAGAACGATAGAGCTCGCATATACTGAAACTATGCTTTTCCCACAACTCGACAGATCCACAAAATAAAGCCAGATATAGTCCTGCTGGACAAAGAGCTCAGAGAATTGTTTATTTTCAAATTTTCGTCCCTTGCCGAAAATAATGTGGTGATGAAAGAACAACAGAAAAGGAAAAAATACAGAGATTTTATGTTCGACTTGAGGACACAATACACAGGGCATAAAGTTAGGACGGTCGTTCTAATCATAGGTTGTCTAGGCGGAATGAGAGCTAACTATGTGACAGAATTGAAGATTATACCGGCATGCAGATCTCTGGCCGAGATATTGACGCTCAGAATGCAGAAAGCAGTGTTGCTCGGTCACTTCGAGTTATCAGGTCCCATGAACTATAGAAGCCGCTTGCAGCTCATCTCTTTTGTTAAGGGACGCTGTAAGGGCAGGATGAAGAACTACTCTAAGGAATGTGTGTGAGGTTCTTTAGCGAGTAACCAGCAACATCCGGAGTCTCACACATCCCTGAACATGCATGCGGAATACTCTCAGGGTAGTCTATAAAAGATTTTTCCTCTCACACGGACGTAAAAAAAACAATAATAATTTATTTGCCAAAGATACATGTCATAACATAGATATTGCATACTCTTATTTTATATATTTCATACAAATGTATACTGCACCTAAGTAATTTAATACTTGAACATTCTTACAGTCTAAAGTAAAATTAACGAAAATAACATGTAGGTGGGGGGGGGGGGGTGGGGGTGGTTGTGGTGGGGTGGGGGGGGTGGGGGGTGGGGGGGGGGGGGGGTGGGGGGGGGGGGGGGTGGGGGGGGGGGGGGGTGGGGGGATAAATTCATTAAGACTTGGTAACTAGTGACTAATATATTGACTAGACCAATTTTTAAGTTATATGTGGGTTTATCAATGGATTTTGTGTGTCTTGTACTAAAAAAGAACCCTCTTTAGTTATGTAAAACTCCTTGTGCTTATTCATGTCAAACCTTTTGATTCCAACATTAGCAGGCCAAAATGCCGGTTCATACATTTCGTCTTTCTTTTCAATAGGACCTCGTACAAGAAAGCACTTGCTTGTTGACGATTTGATTACCAGTTCATCAACCTCAATATATATGTATATATATATATATATATATATATATATATATATATATATATATATATATATATATATATATATATATATATATATATATATATATATATATATAAATATATGGCAGTAAGTTGAAGTAGTTTGGGACACATCAAATAATAGTAAAGAAGACTTTCTCGCTATCACCAGTGGCGTACGGCAGGGGCACGAGAAGAGTTCTCGTTTCCTAAATTCTACGCCACTGGCAGAATTGTCATTTTAGTATAATTTTTCGATTCTCCAATATTTTCTCTGTAAATAAGGCACTCTCTTTTCGTAACGCTGGAGCCACTATTTTTCGAGATATTTAACGTTGAACATATGGCTGCACAATTCTTTTGATTTTTATGTGTGAGTCATGTCGGTGTTTTTTGTCATACGTACGATTGCATGTATTACGTGAAATAAACATTATTAGGTATTTTTTTCAATTTATAATAATATTAACAAGCAATTTAAAACAGAACAACTACAAAAATATCCCAAACAATAAATACTCGCCGGGAACTATGGCAGCAAATTGTAAATTCCGCTAATTTCATTGCGAATCAGCCAAATATATTTTTTAAACTTAGAAGATCGTTTAGCGAAAGAATGGATAAACTCATTGAGGTAAACGGAGATCACATTGAACATTTGTTGTAAATTGTTTTCAAGTTTTGTTCATAAATTTGATATTCTTCCAAAAATTGTAAAGAAGATCTTGATAATTAAGTATTTATTTAGAACTTTTTTTATGTAGCGCAGGATATTATTGTAGTTGTTCTGTTTCAAATTGTTTGTTAATATTATTTTATAAATTGAAAAAAATACGTAATAATTTTTATTTTACGTACCGTCAAATGGGGATATATTGGATGATATTTTGGGGTTTGTTCAGTTTTCTCTGTTCTGAAGAGAAACTTTGATTCGGAACTTTCGTTAATCGGAAGCCTTTGCTGCCTGGAATGAATTTAGTCAAAAAAAACACAAGAAAATAATTTGTATCTATTTTTTTTTTTTAAGAATACGGCCATCCAATATAACCCCGCCTATGGGGATATATTGGATGGTTTGATTTTTGCACTGAAAACGCTAATATTAATGTATATATCTAATATATGTCGGTGCTATATCCTTTATGGGATACTTTTGAACTTTTTTTTTTATAAAAAGTTTGAGTGAGAAAATGAAGATGACATTATATTGTATGGAATAATTTTATTTGCTTTCAGTCAGTTTGGAACATAAAAAACATAATAAATATTCTAATTAACTCATAGAAAACTTTAACATAAATGGAATTTCCATAAAAATGTAATAGAAAATTACAACACATCTCGAGGAAACGTGAATATGGCCCTTGTTTCCTGTGGTTCACATAGCCTATATTTGATCTGGCTTATTTTTACCGACTGTAAGTCCTCTACGTCGGGAAATATGAAAGCACACTTTTTTCCGTTGTAAGTGCGGAGGCATTTTATTTCAATGCACCTTTTTTTTCATATGCATTATCTGTGCAAAAAAAAGTTTTTCGGTTTCTTTTTTTGTCCCTGCATTATAAATGAACGATGTCAAAACAAAGTCACATTCATGAATATCAGACGCTGTCTCAACCGGAGTCATGATATCAACTTCAGTATCATCTACGACACTGCTAAGTTCACTGTGATCTGAATCATCTTGTGGATCATCTGCCTCTACTTGTGAATCTTCTTGTGGATCTTCTGCCTCTACTCGTAGATCTGCCAATCCGATTGATTGTCTTGATGGGACATTGATTTTTCTGTTTCTTTTTATTGCTGGCCGTTCATTCACCCTTGTAAGCTCTGTCATAATATTAGAGAATGACTGCTCCATATCTGGATTGTGTTGATTGGCTTCATCATTTCTGGGCCTTATCTTCGTCATAACTTTTTCCGGATTATAAGGTGAAATTCCTGTAGCTTCAAAGCCAGATAATATATTTGCTGACGAATAAAGTATAAACTTTAAAATAAAAACACTTGGCTTATGTTTCACAATATAAAAAATCTTTAGATACTGTACTTAGCAGTAATAAAAAGTCGACATGTTTCGAGCTATGAACTCATTATCAAGACTGACTACAGGAGAGTATTGCATCGTAATTTATAAAACAGACAAATAGTCAGTCTTGATAATGAGTTCATAGCTCGAAACATGTCGACTTTTTATTACTGCTAAGTACAGTATCTAAAGATTTTTTATATTGTGAAACATAAGCCAAGTGTTTTTATTTTAAAGTTTATACTTTATTCTTTATGATGTTTCACCAAGTGATGTGCGAGAATTCAATCTCAGTTATATTTGCTGACATTTTTTCACTGCAATTTGCCAACATCTTTTTGAGCAAACTTGGAAAAACCTGGTTTGGTATCACCCCCTTGTTGTGCAACTTCCAATCTGTCAAAACTTTTCTCCAAGATATTTTAATGGGCCTAAAAACGGCTAAGTCCAAGGGTTGACAAAGATGTGTGCTATTTTTAGGTAAATATACGAAACTTATGTTATTTTCCTCGCACGCTTCAATAACTTTGTAAGATAGATGGCTTCCCAAATTATCTCCAATAATGACTTTTTTCCCATCTTTACGACGCAATGCTGCCAACGCTATTTGGAAAAACCAGTCCTCGAACACGTCTGAATCAAACCATCCAGATTTTGTGCGGTTGTAACGTGCACCATCTGGACCTCCTTCTATCCAATCTGGATATAAATATTTCGCTTTGTATACTATATATGGGGGTAAAAGACTGCCATCGGCTAACACCGCGAACATTATTGATGTAGAGGACTTTGAACTATCTAATATAAATATTCTGTAATAACAGTTGGTGTCAATTCAGCTCTGCATCGTTTGATGTTTTGTGAATTTCTTTTCGATAATTCAGGATTTCTTGAGAGAAAATAATGGCACCAGTCGCTGCCTGGTCTATTATCACGAAATTGCTTTACAACAACCCCCTTTCGATTAACATATTGTACAACAAAATCTTTCAAAACACTTTCAGTGAATGGAACACCAAAATTAGCCGCAGTTAAAATTGCTTTGACAATTAATTTTTCCTCTGTAAATGGAATTGCAGGCGGTTTACCAAGCTTATCACTATGTCTGCCCATATATTTGGAATGAAGAGTAGAACGTGGTACACCAAATTTATCAGCTGCTTGCTGGAATGACAAATGTTCATTCAGAACACCTCTCAACGCATCCTCCATTTTTTGTGGGTCATAATTGCAACGAACCGCAGTGCCTAACTTGTGTTTATGTGTCCTCGGCATTGTCCAATATAACCCTGCAAATCACGTATTTTTACGTGAAAAAAAAAATAGTGAATAATGTGAATGTTTCTTTGTTTATATTTATTATTGAGGTTATGATATTATATTAGTTTCATTGAACTATGCTGGCATGAATAACAATAAGAGAGTTACAAGGAGGTTTTTCGACTATTACTCATTTTCGTACAAAAATATTTTTCAAAGCTTTTTTTTAGAAACTTACCCTTAACAGCATGAAGTATCACAACCACGATAATCACAAGAATAACGAATTTCTTATGTATAGTAATTTTGTTGTTCAATATTGCCAACTATGCGAAATCTGAATAGAAATTTAAAAAATGGCGCGCACATCCATTATAACCCCTGTAATCCAATATATCCCCATTTGACGGTAATACATGCAATCGTATGACAAAAAAAAAACCGACATGACTCGCACATAAAAATCAAAAGAATTGTGCAGCCATATGTTCAACGTTAAATATCTCGAAAAATAGTGGCTCCAGCGATAAAAAAAGAGTGCCTTATTTACAGAGAAAATATTGGAGAATCGAAAAATTATACTAAAATGACAATTCTGCCAGTGGCGTAGAATTTAGGAAACAAGATCTCTTCCCGTGCCCCTGTCATACGCCACTGGTGATAGCGAGAAAGTCTTCATTACTATTATTTGATGTATTCTAAGCTACTTCAACTTACTGCCAAATATCATAAGGAAATATCAAGCAGCATTAAAGTAATGAACAAAATTCATTTTTAAATAATCTAAATAAAACACCCTGTAAATCAGTAAGGAGAAATATTTTGTATGAGCAAATTGGGTTAGGTCTTCATATTTTGAGCATAAAATTCTACCATTAAAATATTTACACATATTAATGAATCACACTATATATATATATATATATATATATATATATATATATATATATATATATATATATATATATATATATATATACATACATGAAAATTAGTTTTTGGTATATATATATATATATATATATATATATATATAATATATATATATATATATATATATATATATATATCGATATATGAAATTGAGTTTTTGGTGCCAAGCATCATAAAAAGTAATGAAACGAAAAATTATCTTGTTCCTAGGTCCAACTTTGCTAGTCTCACCCATTTAAATAAGCAGGTTTTCAAAGTGAAAACCTCCTATAAAAGGGACAGATTTTATTTTTTATTTGAGACCAAGTGTCTGGACTGCTATTATATGGCCATTGACGCAACCGTATACAATGCAAATACATTTTACAATTAGGTACTTATAAAACACAAATATTAGATATCATTGGAAGATTTAGATGGTGTGTGTGATAAACAGTCTATTGAGGAAGCTTATGGTGTTTGTACTATTATCAAACTTGGAATGTATGTTTCCTTGTAGACCATGTAATAGGTAGATTGCAATTCACGTAGCTAACCTAAAAATTTTATCAATAAATTCAAAATTATGTTCAAAAATAAATTGATAATATATTGAAACTATGCTTTTTCGAACTGTCAAGTTGTTATAAAAATTTGTAAGGATTATTTTGCGGAAACTTTACACATCCCAAATTCCATTCTCCATTTTCAAAAGTAGAATTGTATTTCGTTCAATTCGTTCATAAACTGAAGATGAGAAACATACAAACATAGAGTGGATGAGCGAGAGCGTCCCTGAACACGAACAGGCATCTTATGTCAGTTGTCACTGTCAAACAGGACGTAGTGTCAAAAGTCAAAAGGGTACAGATAAAATGTCAACCCTTTTATCAATTAATCTTATTTCTATTAGATAAGGTTTGGTTGGATTGCATTTTTGTGTTTGTTATTATATTTCGTGGCTCTAAAAGCTGTGATATAGACTATAGTTATTTCTTGTGATATTGTTCCAGCTTCCAAAGTAACATAATTCTTTACCAAAATTCGAAATGAATCACTGGAAGTTTTGGTATGATGACAATAGCGGCAATAACAAATGAAAATGGGAAATGAATAGAGAAAATAGTGGTACAAATTCCAGTCTACTAAAATTATAATAACTTATCAAGAAGACCATGCTTTCTAGTGATTCTATTTTAGAATATGAAATTTCATTTATCATGAAATGAATGCCTTATAGTTTAAACTGGATGTTTAACGTGTATCTCTGTCTGAGAGATGATAGAGAGCGTTTCGAGGCACGTTTTTAGTGGTTCTAGTGGAACTTATGACGTACACGCTTTAGAACTGGCTGCCGCTAGGGTACGAAAGTTAAAAGGTCTTGACTTGACCATACACTTCTTAGATGATACTGAACATGTATTTCATATTGAAAAACGTTCCAAGGGCTCAACTCTACTGGATTTGGTTTATCAGCATTTAGAACTAGTTGAAAAAGATTATTTTGGACTCCAGTATCCTGATGAAAAGACAGGAACAAAATCAGAATGTATGGTGAGTTTAGTGAATATTACTGTTGGTTTTTTTTTTGGGTGAAGCAATGAGGCTGTTATTTGGTTGGTAAACCAAAAGCCATAACAATATTATTAGAAAGACATGTTTGATTTTAACGATAACTACAATTGCAACTATGACAAATTATAACTTATATCAGTATCTCTGAAGAAGTGACATTTATTTGTTCACATTTCTACAGAGTTTTCCCAATTATTTAACCTGCTCACGTATTCCCATCAAATCCATATTGAACCAGGACACGCAAATCGGTTGGTAATTTCTCACATAATGAGATTTCTCTGGAAAGGACTCCAAATGAGCTCCTCCAGAATGTTTGTACAATTATGGTTAGCGTTAGTCCATTGATTTGATTTGAATATTAAATTTAATTAATAGAATACTTATAACAATTAAAAGTATCGCAATGTATAGGAGTTGTCATAAGGTTTCCAAGGAGCGAAATAATGTTTGCAGCTATTTTCAGCTTGGAAAACTTGAAATATAAGTTTTTTTTTAACTCAAATTATGGCTCCGATATGTTTGGAAAATAGCTGGCACTTCGGTTACTGAAGAGGATGTAAAGAATTATTTAGCAGGACCATTCAAACATAATAGTGAAAAAGTTGATAACCATAGGCAATAATTCTGCTTTTAGTGTGGGTGTATCTAATGATAGCACATACAAAAAAATTCATGATCAATCTTACTGGCCTGAGGGCGTGTTATTGCGAGAATTTACTTTCTCCAGTGAGTTTTTTCGGAACTGCACATCTAAGAAATCAGACAATCTTGAAGCCCCTGCTTCAAGGGGCTAACATGGATTATGTGTCATACTTCAAAATGTGCAATCTATAGGCTCAGCTCTCAACAAACTTCGAATGCTTTCATAACTTTATCAGGAAATAAAAAACTAACTTTCCACAGGTTGAAATAAAAATCTATTGAGTAAACGCGTTTCGTCATAACATTGACTTCATCTCGTACTTAACTATGGTATTACACAACAATCTATACGAAAATTGAATATAACAGAGGGGTTCCTAGAGAAACAAAATAACAATAATCAATTCATTCAGAGCTATTAGTAGGTACATTGAACAGATTAAGAAGAGGAGAAGGGTTTACTTCAATCTGGTCGTTAACTAAATTTCCGGAATTTTTATATTTAGTGATGTATAGGGATTTCCAACAATTGGTTTTATGGAGACTATTTTCAAATTGTAATATATTATAATTGTGCTTAAAGGTATGGTTTTCTTGAATAAGGCGGCACGCATAATTAGAGTCAGTTTTCTGCTTAATATAGCTACGTTGGTGTTTGTGTATTCGAGTTTTGAAATTTCTAATTAATTAATGAAACGATCAAAAAACTTATGGTCTGTGAATTTGGACTGTTCTTTCGTTTTGATAATAATTGGTTTCTGGTTTATAAGATTTTCTAATTTCTGTTTTTGTTTGCAAAACTTTTTATGAATTATTCTATTAGGACGTACAATTAGAAATTTCAAAACTCGAATACACGAACACCAACGTAGCTATATTAAGCAGAAAACTGACTCTAAGCACAATTATAATATATTACAATTTGAAAATAGTCTCCATAAAACCAACTGTTGGGAATCCCTATACATCAATAAATATAAAAATTCCGGAAATTTAGTTATAAACGACCAGATTGAAGCAAACCCTTCTCCTCTCCTTAATCTGTTCAATGTACCTACTAATAGCTCTGAATGAGTTGCTTATTGTTATTTAGTTTCTCTAGGAACCCCTCTGTTATATTCAATTTTCGTATAAATAGATTGTTTTTTAATACCATAGTTTAGTATGAGATGAAGTCAATGTTATAACGAAACGCGTTTACTCAATAGATTTTTATTTGAACCTGTGAAAAGTTAGTTTTTTATTTCTTTATAAAGTTATGAATATGAACTTTCACCAAGTAAATGCCAATTCCATTCAAATGCTTTCATCTGATCATCAAGCTGATATCCTGGCTTTTACTGAACATTGGAAAGGTTACGATGAGATTAAAGCTTATAAAATTAATGGATATAACTTGGTTTCCAGCTATTGTCAAGAATGGGGTGAACACGGTGGTTGTGCAATTTACTGCAGCGAAAGGATAGTATGTACAGACAGTCATGACTTCAAAGCGTTAAGTGTTAAAAGGATAATTGAAGGATCGTGTGTTCAAATAATAACCCGTGAATTCAAACTTTTGGTAGTATGTGTGTATAGACCTGATACTCAACCTTTTTGTAATGTAGATATTTTTCTTGAAAAGCTCAGTTTTATATTGGATAAATGCTATCGCGAAAAATGCAATTTTATAATTTCCGATGAATGTAGATATTCATTCTAGTGGTAGAGATGCCAAAATTTAGTATCATTTCGTGAAATGTTCAATGTAAACATAACAAATTTCAATACCACTCGTCCTATATCTGGAACATGCTTGGATAATATATTCACCAGGGCACTGGTACAGTGGTGGATGGTCATATTTCTGATCATTATGCAGTGAAGTTTACATGTAGGGATCTGTCATCCATTAAACCTAATGCTTATAACATCTTTAAAAGATGCATTAATGAACATACTATCAAGTGCTTTCTCTCGGAACTTTCTGATGTTGCATGGGATGACATTTACTCAGACATGGCTGATGTTAACCAGGCGTGTATGCAATTCTCCTCATGTTTCAGTGCGATATTTCATAACTGCTTCCCAATGAAAAAATTAAAATATTCAAAAGAAAAGCTCCTTCCATGTCAACTATCAGATTAGGTCACTGAAGAATGAATTAGACATCTTTCGTATTATGTCACAGGTTTGACCTCAATGCAAGTATTTATATAACATGACTAAAAAACAATATGATGTTTGCATTGCTAATGCTAGGAAATCCTATTTTGCTGACTTTATAATGGGAAGTCAAAACAAATCAAAAGCTGTGTAGAATATTATAAATAATCAGACACAAAAATCAATAAAACCGACACCTGCTCTGAATAATAAAGGTCCTTTTCATCTTGCAAATGAATTCAGTGAGTTGTTCGCTAGAGTGCACAAAGTTAATCACCAAATATAGCTGAAAGTAATGAGGTATTGACTAGCCGTTTAGAGAAATCCTTTTACATATTTGATATTACAGAAAAGGAGATTATATCAACAGTTGAACTGTTTAAATACTTCCGGGCATGACGAGATTCCAATGAAGGTTATCAATAAGTCGATTTATATTATTGCAAAAAATTTTTGAAAAAATCTTGGCAACATGGTTACTACATTATTTCACGAAATTTAAGATAATTTCCATGCAACAGCATGGTTTCATGAAAAATAAATCGACAGAAACAGCTATTTTCGATATTATATATAGTAGTCCACAAAATAGCAACAGCTCTGGAAAATGCAGAGGTACCTTGTGGTCTTTTCTTAGATCTATCAAAAGCCTTCGCTTGTGTTCAGCATGGAATACTGCTCATGAGATTGAAGGAATGTGGAATAAGAGATAATAAAACCAGTTGAAGCTAATCAGGACTGATCCAGAGAACAGAAAACAGAAAGTTTATGTTTCCATTGAGGATAAAAAGTATTTTTCCAATGAGAAATTCGCGGGCGTGCCACACGGCAGTATTTTGGGGCCACTCCTCTTTGTTATTTATATTAACTGTCTCTGTCAAAACAATTTCAGTGTTATTTGTCATCCTTTCGTCTACGCCGATGATAAGATCTCTTTAGTAACGTCAGACTCGGTACCATCTGTAATTAATAAGACGAAGAAAAAATAATATATATATATATATATATATATATATATATATATATATATATATATATATATATATATGAAAATAACCTAAATTATTATTATTCCAGCAGAACAACATGGTTTCTTACCAAAGAGATCTACATTTACCGACCTGCTTACAAGACTAAACCTGTGGACATTTTCTGATGACAATCACCAGCCAGTTGATGTAGTGTATTTTGACTTCGAAAAAGCTTTCGATAAAATACCAACAATTATCTCATATATAAACTTGAGCACTACGGAGTCAGGGGAAAGTTGCTACAAATTATCCACAGTTTTTTGTCTGGTCGAACTTTTCCGGTTCGAGTGGGAAGGGCACTTTTGGGAGAGTATGAGGTATGCAGCGGTGTGCCCCAGGGATCTGTGTTGTTGTTTATAGTGTACCTCAGTGATCTCTATCATGAGCTTAACACCTACTCTTCATACGCAGATGATACTAACATCTACTGTAATCCATTGCTGCAACACATACAGCTACAGAATGATCTAACAGCTATCAAGAGGTGGACCCAGGACTGGAAAATGCCCTTGAATGATGCTAAATGTACTGTTCCCCACATCGGCCGAACAAATCCTAAAATAACATACCACCTTGATCAAGCTCAAATCACTGTTGTAAATAGTCAAAAAGATCTAGGAGTAACACTTACTTAAGTGGGAACTGCATATTTCTCAAATTACGAAGAAAGCAAATATATTAATATGCCCATAGTGTATGGAGCCCATACTATGTTAAGGATATCGAACTGCTGGAGAGGGTACAAAGAAAGTTTACAAGGCTTCCATTGGAGCTGCATGATATGGCCTATGAGAACCGCTTAAAAGCCCTAAGCCTTACAACACTGCGAGATCGCAGGATAAGAGGAGATCTAATTGAAACCTACAAGATTCTTAACCATCACTACAGCTGTAATTTAAACATCTTTCTTAGAAATCGATCTACCATCCTAAGAGGACACAATAAGAAGCTGGGAAAAGAGAAGTGCAATAAATTGCTAAGGAAAAACCATGTAGTATACTATTGGAACAGTTTATCAAATGAAACCGTAAACTCTAACAAAAACCAATTTAAGAACAGACTGGACATGGAAATGAAACTCTGGTCAGATACATTTGTGCACTACCCTGTGTGATAATTATATAGTACTGTGATAAGAACATGCCAACTGGTAACAAATCTGTGATAAAACTATAAATGTGATACTTCTTATAAAAGATTCATTAGTTTCATCGGGCCCTTCAATAGGAGTTCCCACTTACTACTGAAATAAATAATAATTCGTCCCCTGCCGAAAATAATGTGATCATGAAAGAAGAACAGAAAAGGGAAAAATACAGAGATTTTATGTTTGAGCTGAGGACACTCTACCCAGGGCATAAAGTTAGGATAGTCGTACTAATCATAGGTTGTTTAGGCGGAATGAGAGCTAACTATGTGACAGAATTGAAGATTATTCCGGCATGCAGATCTCTGGCCGATATATTGACGCGCAGAATGCAGAAAGCAGTGTTGCTCGGGTCACTTCGAGTCATCAGGTCTCATGAACTATAGAGGTCGCTTGCAGCTCATCTCTTTTGTTAAGGGACGCTGTAAGGGCAGGATGAAGAACTACTCCAAGGAATGTGTGAGAGGTTTTATAGTGAGTAACCAGCAACATCTGGAGTCTCACACATCCCTGAGAATGATTTTTCCTCTCACACGGACGTAAAAAAAAATAATAATAAAACTATCAGAAATGCAACATAGCTATCCATTCTGATAGTCAAGCGGATATAAAAGTATTGAGCTCCCGTGTAATCGATTCAAGGTCTCTTTAGTCTGGGTTCCCGGTCACTCCGGAATCAAAGAATTACTCACCAGAAAGGGAGCATGAACGCCATTTACTGGGTCAGAACCTCTCTGTGGTGGAGGAAAATGCACCTATAAGATAGAGTTTCGGGGGAAGGAGGAAACCGAAAGAGAAACACTGGAACTTTAACTGCAAGATCCAAAAGATATCTGGATCTCAGTAAGAATAAACTACACCTCCTCACTGGCTTCCTTACAGGACACTATCGCTCTAGGAAGCATCTGATGAGAATAGGTTTATCAGATACTGACGAGTGTAGATTCTGTTGAGAGGAAGAGGAAACTCCTATTCATCTGGCTACAGAATGCCTCGCCAGTGCAAGCCAACGAAAGAAATGCTTTGGTAAAGAAACTTGTAGGAGTGAGGTGAGGACATAACCTTCTTGAAGCATTTCCAGATATTGGAGTTTATTAATACTCTAGAACTAGAAGGCGAGCTATAGGTAAATGCCGTAGTACAGGAAACAGCTCTGATGGGGGGGTCTATGTACAATAGACCATAAGGTCGCAGTGCAACATAACCCCAACTTAAATAAATAAATGAGTAAATCAGTTACATATTGCAATAATCCGCCATTGTAATATAAGTACTAATTTTTATAATAATAATAATCTTTATTTACATTCAAGAAACAAATAGATACAAAACAAAACAAAAAAAAGATAAATTGAATTTGAATGCAAAAAGGAGCTGAAAACAATTTCAAAATGTTCGAGTTCAGCCCCAGAAAACAAAATAATTCTTAACCTATCACAGAGATAAACCTAATCTCCAAACAAAGTTAGAAAGCAAACACAAAAAAAAACAAGCAATAATGAATGAATGAATGAATACGATCATGTCCAGCCACTTCGCCATTGTAGTACCTCCCTAGATGCTCATTAATCTCTCCTTCAACTTCTTTTTAAAAAGAGATAAAGAAACTTCACGCTTCAATTCAGTGGGTATTCCGTTGTATAGTGCATACACGTTGTAGGTAAATCCACGTCTAAAGATAGCTGTTCTGTACGACGGTGGTGAAATAAGTCCCTTGAATCTCAAGTTCAAGTTGTGTACATCAGTCCGGTACTCAATTTTATCCGATAGATATGCTGGCGATCCACTTAGTATAATACTATGAAACATAACCAAGCAGTGAAGTTTCCTTCTATTTTCCATCGATAGCCATTTAGCATTCTTCAACTTGTGCGAAATCGGTTCAAACTTTCTTATGCCGTACACAAATCTTAAACAAGGCTTCTGAATCCGTTCTATTCTCCTCCTATCCATAGTATCCAGACATGGTGAGTATACAGGGTCACAAAAATTGAAATGGCTTAAAACCAAAGCATTAGTTAATGTAATTTTCAAATTTTGTCTGAGAATATGTCGATGTGGATAGAGCAATTTCAATGACATGTAAGCTTTCTGCAGACATTTTCCAACGTGTGTTCTGAAACGAAAATCTGTATCTATGTACATCCCTAAATTCCTTGCAACCTGCTCACAAGCCAGAGTGGAACCAGCAACCCTCAGGTTCAAGACCGACCACACAAAAACCTTATTCCTTCCAAACACCATAACTGATGACTTTGTTAGGTTAATCTGTAAGCCATGACGCCGCGAAGAACAAACCAATATCATCTTCCATATACTGTTTAGCCAGATACCAATCTGACGGGAAGAAAGAGTAATACAATTGTGTATCATCGGCATATTGATGTACCTTGCAATGTTTCAAGCAGGAAGTTATGTTGCTTGTGTAAATACTAAACATAAGGGACCCAAAATAGATCCCTGAGGAACACCACAGCGGAAACTTCCTCTCTCTGACTGACCTGCCGAGGTTTCAACGTACTGACACCTATCGCAGAGATAACTTTCAATCATACTAACAGCAGAGTCTGAAAATCCAGCATACTTTAAAATCGAAATCAAAAGTCTATGAATCACGGTATCGAAGGCTTTTGAGTAGTCCAACAAAATTAAAACTGTACATTTACCATCATCTGTAGCCCTCATAATGTCGTCCGTTACATTCAACAAAGCTGTTGCACAACTATGTCCTGGTCGCATATATATGCTGGAACTGCCGTGTAGCTTTTGGAAGTTAATTTAATTTTTTTTTAATATTTAACAACCATTTATCAATCAATCAATCAAAAATATACTTTATTGTCGAAGATAATAATCTTATTGACAAAGCATGGCAAATAATACAATATGTATTGTATGAGATGTATATTATAAGAACGATGTGAAACTAGTACTTATGGCTTTTTATCCAAGCAGGTTTGGCTAGATCCATCGAAGGCTCTGAAAAAACAGCTGAACAACCTCCAGACGAATCTCTATTTCAAAGTGAAGTTCTACGTATCGGACCCAAGCAAACTACAACAGGAGTACACACGATATCAGTTCTATTTGCAAATTAAAAAGGATATTCTTGAGGAAAAATTGATAGTACCTCCCAGTACCGCCATTCTGCTGGCCAGTTATATGGTACAATGTAAGTGAGAATTACTTTTTAAGCTATTTCGAATGCAACCATTTAAACGAAAAGATACAATCTACATGAATTTTTCTTAATTAATTATTTTTTCATCTTCCCACTAATCCCTTCTGAGGCATTATATATTGAAAAACTGAACTGATTCCGCCATTACTAGTTGAGAGTTACTCATAATAAAACTTGATGTAAACTTGATTTAATATGTTTATATTTTGAATAACTAGATCGATGTATGTGGCTTCATAATTTTTCATATTTTCAATTGGATATAATATACTTAACAATGCATGTATATATGTATATATATATATATATATATATATATATATATATATATATATATATATATATATATATATATATATATATAATCTCTTGATAATTATCAATAACAGGCTTTTTAAAGCTTAAAAAACTTGATTTTATTAAAAAGTTGACGTTTCGCCGACATTCGTGGCTTTATCAAAACTTTTGAAAAAATTGAAATTTCTTTGACATTTATTGATTTGAAAAATTTGAATAGAAAAAGACTACTATGTTTCACCACGAATGTCGTGGCGAAACGTCAACTTTTTAATAAAATCGAGTTTTTTAAGATTCAACAAGCCTGTTATTGCTAATAATTATCAAGAGATTAGAAATAGTTCACAGGCAACAACAATTCGAATAAATATATATATATATATATATATATATATATATATATATATATATATATATATATATATATATATATATATATATATATATATATATATATATATATTTATATATATATATATATATATATTATATATAGTATATATATATATATATATATATATATATATAAATATATATATATATATATATATATATATATATATATATATATATATATATATATATATATATATATATATATATATATATATATATATATATGTATGTATATATATATATATATATATATATATATATATATATATATATATATATATATATATATATATATATATATATATATATAAATTTCAAGGTGCAGCAAAAAGGAGGTGGCTGTATATTGGCAAAATATCTGGTAGTGATGTTCCAGTGGATGCAATAAAGGAATACATAGCTCAAATAGATGGACACGAACAAATTGAGATAAAAAAACTTGACAGCAAGGGAAGAAACTCCTCTTTTAGCATCGGAATCTCTTCAAATGAAATTTTTAACCTACTAACTAGCGAAGATTTCTGGCCAAAAGGTGTGCTGATTAGAGAATTTTCTTTTCGGAATTTTTTTCGGAAAAACAGCTCGACCTAGCGAAAGCAGGTAACAAGACAGGCAAAACATCACAACCCGTGAAAAATACGAATCACAACAACAGGTCGACAAATATCTGTTTAATAGCTCAAAACCTCCAATCAATGACTACATCTTTGAACAGGCTCACTACACTAGTAAATGAACATAATGCAGACATTATAGCCTGCACCGAGCATTGGCTATCGAAAGATGAATTAGCAGCGAAAGCAGGTAACAAGACAGGCAAAACATCACAACCCGTGAAAAATACGAATCACAACAACAGGTCGACAAATATCTGTTTAATAGCTCAAAACCTCCAATCAATGACTACATCTTTGAACAGGCTCACTACACTAGTAAATGAACATAATGCAGACATTATAGCCTGCACCGAGCATTGGCTATCGAAAGATGAATTAGCAGCATTTTACATGAAAGGATACAGGCTCGTTTCCCATTGCTGTCGGCCAAGGGGGAAACATGGTGGCAGTGCATTATATATCAAAGACTGCTTTGATGTTACTGAACGTCCTGATTTGAGAGCACTGAGCATTTTAAATGTCATTGAGTGCTCTGCAGCCCAACTGGCCGTTAGTGGACTGAAACTTATTGTCCTATGTATATACAGACCCAACACTCCTCCACTTAGTGATGTGGAGCTATTTCTTCAGAGGCTAAGAAATCCTAGATATCTGCTGTAGAGAACGAGTCATATTTATGATTGCAGGGGACTTTAACATTAACATTAATTCAAAAAATAAAGATGAAAGCGAATTCCTGGCTCTCCTCGAAGAGTACAATATCAACATAACTAACCGAACACCTACACGCCCATCTTCAGGAACCTGCCTTGACAATGTCTTAACCAACCTCAGTGGCGTCTCAACAGTACTACAGTATCACATTTCTGATCACACAGCCGTGAAGTTTGTAACAGAAAATCTCTTTAAGGCCTACCCGGAGGAGATCATAACTTATCGACGGATAAATGATACAACCAACAAGGCTTTCAGGGACAACCTCTGCTCTATTGACTGGAATGACCTATTGTCTTCAATGGGGGATGTGAACCACATCTGGAATAGCTTCTTTAAGAGGTTCAAAGCTTTGTACGACAAGTGCTTTCCAAAAGTTACCGGGAAGAGGAGAGAAAAGAAACTTAAACCAACCCCAAAACTTCTCTGCCTAAAGAACATGCTGAATTACTATTATGTTGCCTCGACAGCAAATCCGGAATACAAAGCTACATACAAAAAAATGAAACAGTATTACGAGTCTGCACTATCAAATGCCAAAAAGGAATTTCATGATGGACTGATCCTTGCATCGGAGAACAAGTCAAAGACGGTCTGGCAGATAATCAACTCGATAACCGGAAGAAAAACCAAGAGCAACAATCTTCCTGACTCAAAAGGTTCCCCTGCAACTCTGGCAAACAGGTTCAACACCTTTTTCAGTGACACCTCCGAAATGACTACCAACATTCCTAAGATGCCGAATACCTACTTCAGTAAATGCAGAAGAAACCCCGATAGTTTCTTTATCTTCGACGTCACACCATCTGAAGTTATATCCACAGTCAGGTCACTCAAGAATAATCACGCCTATGGTCATGATGAAATACCCCTAAAAATAATTAAGGATAACATTGACATTCTTGCGGCTCCACTTGCACACATTATGCAAAAATCTTTTGTAGATGGTATCTTTCCTGAGCAGCTAAAGATAGCAACTGTCAGACCAGTATTTAAAAAAGGCAATACCGAGGATCTTGCTAATTATCGGCCTATAAGCTCTGTAACCTCGTTCGCAAAAATATTCGAGAAACTATTGGCTAGTAGACTGCTAGACTTCTTTGGAAAGTTCAAGATCATTACAAAAGAACAGCATGGATTCCTAAGGAACAGAAGTACTGAAACGGCTACTTTCGAGCTGGTGAATGCCATAATTGAAGCCTTGGATAAAGGAGAAATTCCCTTTGCTCTTTTCCTAGACCTCTCAAGAGCTTTTGACCTCGTTGAGCATTCATTGTTACTGGGATGGCTCGAACACTGTGGCATAAGAGACAATCAACTACAGTTACTGAGAACTTATCTAACTGACAGAAAGCAGCAGGTAGTTTTGAATGTGCAGGCGATGCGTTGCCTTTCCACGGAGATGAATCCCAAGACTGGAGTCCCACAGGGAAGTGTTCTAGGTCCGCTTCTTTTTGTCATCTTTGTCAATTCACTTCCCAGTGCTTGTGGAGACCTTGTCTGCAAATCAATTATGTATGCGGATGACACTAACTTTCTTTTCTGCGGAGACAACGTTTCTATGATACAGAGATCAGTGATGCAAATACTGAAAAATATTAGGCAATGGTGTGCTGAAAATCAATTAATACTGAACATGAACAAGACAGAGGCGATGTTCTTCCGCTCAAACTGGGTCAGGCTAGGCTATCCTAACTCACTTGAGGTAGATGGACGCGACTTGTCGATAAGGAGATCTGTAAAATTTTTGGGCCTTAGCATTGACCAGAACCTGACGTGGGAAGAACATACAACCCAATTGAGAAGTAGGCTAAATAGTGTAATTTTTACACTCCTCATGGTGAGAGGACTTGTTAATCTGAGTACGTTAAAAGTGCTATATTACAGTAATTTCCAATCGGTAATGGGATATGGTATCATTTTCTGGGGAAATTCATCTGCTGTGGATGGAATCTTTGCTGCGCAAAAATGGGCAATACGCACTATCCTTAGTCTTGACAACAGAGAGACTTGCCGTGGTCAGTTCAAGAAGCATGGATTCCTCACCATCTTTGGATTATATTTATATAAGGTCTTGACATTTTTCAAGAGGAATGAACACTACTTTTCTCAACACAGGAATCCTAATAACTCAAGAGGAGTACTGCCCTACTACACACCAAAGCACAAAACGGCACTACATGAAAAGAATATTCAAAGCATGGCCATAAGGGCTTTCCAATCTTTGCCCAGACACCTACAAATCCTAAACAGCTACAGGAACTTCAAATCTAAGGTTTCTGAACTGATCCTACAATGCGAGCCCTATAGTATTGGGGATTTCTTGGAGTACACAAGAGCCAGTAAATTATGAAACATCTATCCTAGGATGAATGTTTAACACGGAAATGACTTATTTCAGTTTTATTTATACATCCATATTATGTTTAGTGTAAATATTATCTGAGGTTAATAAATATTATTATTATTATATATATATATATATATATATATATATATATATATATATATATATATATATATATATATATATATATATATATATATATATATATATCTTAATAACAAACTAACAACCTATTTCGTATCTGAAAAGAAAATGGTATATTCAATTGGATTAAAGTAGATGCAGGTGTTTAGACATCTAGGTATGCCATATTATTTTTTTTTTTTCATCTTAAAAAATGTAATGAAGTGATATAAAACACCTGGCTTGAATTCCATTAATATTATTACTCAGCATATGCGTTTGAAGGTGCTGGCCTATTCTCAGTAGTACGAGTATTACAACCAAGTAGAATGAGTTAGAGTGACTGTTGAAAATAATAAAATAATTCAAACTGTTATTTTCATTTGGGTTTATTCTTTCAGCTGAGATTGGAGATTACTGTCCAGAGGAACATGATGAAAATTATTTATCATGCTTCCAGTTAATTCCAGGCCAAACTTTGGAATTGGAGAAGAAGATAACAGAACTACATAAGTTACACAAGTATGTGTAGTTTCTCGTGATTATTATTACACGTTTTCGATACAGCATACAAAAATTTTATATCGTAGTAGTGGCTATTCTCTTATATAATATTTTTTCAGAGGAAAACTGCCTGCAGATGCTGAATTTCATTTTTTAGATCATGCTAAAAGAATAGACATGTATGGAGTGGATTTACATAATGCTTTAGTGAGTATTAAAATGTGCTTTTATCTTTTACATATGCAGAACTTACTTGAAAGTTGTATGTCTGTATAAATGAATTAAAAATAATTTTCCAATATCTTATGAACATAATGATCTTTTTAAGTCCATCTTTCATAATTGCATCAATTACTTGGTCTGTTAATTCATGAATGATACCTTATATTTTGCTTCCCCTCGAACAAAATTGACATTTTGTATGAGCGCATAACAAATGAAAAGGACACATCTTCTGACAGAAGTTTATGAGAATTTATCTACTTTCTCAAATTTATTTGCTCATTTCAGTTATAATTAATAACCCATAAAACGAAGAAATAAATGAAAATTTATCTTTTGAATACACGATTTATCTAGTATAAAATAGAACCCTACATCATATATCCTATATAACATCTGCATTCCAAATATTATGTGTTGATATTATCATTGAAAAATAGATGAATAATATTAAAATTGAACCGAAACAAAGTACGAGAATACTATTTTTCGGCGGTCCACATGTACCCATATTTATTAATGATAATGAGTAAAAATTAAACATTTAAATTGAGGATTCAGATACAAAGTTATAGTATAGAAAAAAATTTGTCCGATATTTTACAGGACCATTCCGCAGTTCTTTATAATGTGAAAAGTTCGAATAAGCAAGGTCTGCAAAGCCTTCATTTTTGAGTTACGGGTAAACAAAATTTTATTTTTGACATTACAGCAGAAAAAAAACATTGGAATTAACTTAGGGAACGTACCCAAACTACGTGACCTATTTTTACAACTTTTTATCCCCTCCCCCCCGTCGGTGACCATCCGTAGTATATTCCAAGACCCCCTCCCTCCCCCTCTAGGGTTCACGTAGTAATTCGTAAATATTTTTTCGTAGACAGAAAGTTAAAAAAAAAAATTTACAGAGTGGGCAAATTTCGATGTTTGTATGGGGTATCTCGGTAACTATGGGAGATACAAAAAAATGGAGCCCGCATTTTTTATCTCTTTTTTCGAGTCAAATTTAATGGCGAAAACCAAAATATGAAATCGTCTTTTATTTTGGAGTTATAAACAAAAGTTTGACTTTCAGACAAGTGTGCATATCATGGTTTTTTGTGAAATTACGAGACGTTATTAAGGCACTTTTTTTTCTGTATAATCTAGAGATTTACATCTAATTTTATAAGACATTACAACTATACGAAAATAATACAAATTACAATAAATATTGTTACAAACCGATGTTCTTTATGGTTGATGCATAAATTACATACCTATCTTTATATATTATATATAATACTAAATAAATAATTGCTTCGCCAAATTCGACTTCCCAAAATGCAGGCGGCCGAAGGCCGCATTTTGGCAAACTTATGAAGCAGAGATAAGGAGATCGGCCCCGAATCGCGGGGCCCGAAGGGCCCCGTCGATCGCCCGCGTCCTTTCCGTAGTGCTTAGGCTACGTCTCGCCTCGATCCGAGACGCCGATTTTCGATATCGAACGTTTAAAGTTTGACGTTTCTCCGAAATTCGCGAAAACGGCTGCATTCCGGACGCTTAAGAACTATTTTCGCTTCACATGGTCTAGAATTCACGTGACCGGCTTTCGAACGAGTAATTGGAGGGCCTTCATTCGTTTCGAAAGTTACCGGGCGCGCGAGGCCCAATCGCGTCGTAGTAACGAGTTCCCGCGTACGGAATCAGCTGACTCCCTACGACGGCTAGGTATGTGACAGCTATGCGGCGGACAGTGGCGTGACGCCCATCGGGGTTCGGTGATTTATATTTTCTCGAATCGGGCCGCTCACTAGTATATAATACTAAATAGATAATTGGTTTGCCATTTTGGACTTCCTAAAATGCAGGCGGCCGAAGGCCGCATTATGGCAAACTTATAAAACCGAGATAAGAAGATCGGTCCCGAATCGCGGGGCCCGAAGGGCCGCGTCGATCGCTCACGTCCCTTCCGTAGTGCTTAGGCTACGTCTCGCCTCGATCCGAGACGCCGATCTTCGATATCGAACGTTTAAAGTTTGACGTTTCTCCGAAATTCGCTAAAACGGCAGCATTGTCGACGCTTAAGAACTATTTTCGCGTCACATGGGCTCGAATTCACGTGACCGCTTTTGGAGCCGATAGTTGGACAGGTTGAGTTCTATCGAGAAGTTTCGGCACGGCGAGGCCCAATGAGGTCGTACTATCTAGCCGATTACACACGAACTGAGATTGACAGCGAGTAGATTGTGCGCCCGTTCGACAGAGGCAGGGACGGGCTCAGCACTTGACGCGTCGCGTACCGTTCGACAGAGGCAGGGACGGGCTTAGCACTCCCCGGCGTTCGAGAAACTATATTTTTATCGATCTATATTTTTCACGGATCTATTTAATGGGCGATGGAGCCTCTCACTAGTATATAATACTAAATAAGTAATTGGTTTGCCAAATTCGACTTCCCAAAATGCAGGCGGCCGAAGGCCGCATTTTGGCAAACTTATGAAGCCGAGATAAGGAGATCGGCCGCGAATCGCGGGGTCCGAAGGGCCCCGTCGATCGCCCACGTCCTTTTCGTAGTGCTTAGGCTACGTCTCGCCTCGATCCGAGACGCCGATTTTCGATATCGAACGTTTAAAGTTTGACGTTTCTCCGAAATTCGCTAAAACGGCAGCATTCCCGACACATAAGAACTATTTTCGCGTCCCATGGACTCGAATTCACGTGATCGCCTTTGGAGCCGATAGTTGGACGGGTTGAATTCTATCGAGAAGTTTCGGCACGGCGAGGCCCAATGAGGTAGTAGCATCTACCCGATTCCGCACGAACTCGAGATTGACAGCGAGTAGATTGTGTGCCCGTTCGACAGAGGCAGGGACGGGATTAGCACTCCTCGGCGTTCGAGAAACTATATTTTTATCGATCTATATTTTTCACGGATCTATTTAATGGGCGATGGAGCCTCTCACTAGTAATATTCTAAACGGCATTATGCATATATACAATATCAATATTTAAAATGTAATTCACATTCCATAAAATTTTGTCTATGTTCATTTATATTGTTACTGGTTTTCTTATATAATTGTCTTTTATTTATCCTCAAAAGAAAAAATCCAGTGGTGTTAAGTCAGGTGATTGTGGTGGCGACCTCACTGGAATATTATTTATCATCCAGTTATTTCCAAAATTAGTATTAAACAATTTTGAAACGGTACTTATATTATGAGGCGGTGAACCATCATGTTGGAACTGATTTTGTGTCTCAACTAAGGGTGGATTGTCCATGAATTCCTCAATGATTTACTGATTCAAAATTACGTGGTACCGTTAGTTAAGATTTTCTTGATATATATGATACGTTAAAACACGACAGCCACGTAAATTTTATACTTTGTGAATTCAGTTTCAAATATTCATATTCATAATGCAGTTCAGAATGTTATAAAGAGATGTAATTTATGTATCAACCACAATGAACATAAGTTTGAACATTTATTGTAATTTGTATTGTTGTTTATAATTGTAATGTCTTATAAAGAAAAATTATGTAAATATCTAATATTTTGGTCTTGGCTTGTTGAATGATTCACAATTATTTAGATTTTCTTTTAATCAGTTGAAAATAGAAACTGTTATTACTTTGAATAAAGCTTTCTAACATATCATATTTCTCGTAATTTTTGTACGACATCCTGACTTTTACGATTAAGTCAGTTAATTGATATTTTGATGGAAAGAAATGGACAAGCTCTGTCATAGATGTCACCTGCTACATGGAATAGGTACATATAAAAAACGCAAAAGGAAATGAACTAAAATATTATTGCTTGCTATTAAAGCCTAACACATCTAAAGCAACCTGACATATTATACATCGTTAGAAAGGGGAAAACATCCGATCCAACCAACATTCCCATTCGAAAAAATACAGTTTTACCACTGTTTTATGCAGAAAAAAGTGCCTAAATAATGTAAAAGTTATTACCTCGTAACTTCAAACAACCATGATATGCACACTTGTCTTAAAGTGGAAAAATGAAATTTCTGTTTATAACTCGAAAACTAAAGAAGACAGCGAATTTTGGGGTTCGCCAATGAATTTGTCTCGAAAGAGATTGAGTATACGCCCTCCATTTTTTTTACCTTCTATAGTTACCGAGATACTCCATACAAACATCGAAAATTGGCTACCATTACCATTTATATACCTATAATTTACAGGTGAAAAAAATATTATCAAGAAGAAAAAACCTATGTACCAGGAACTTAATTTACTAAAACAAAAGTATTTTTTTCTTTTATTCACATTTATGTTTTATCTCAATCATATTCAACGAACACGTTTCCAGAGAACATTGACTACGTGACAAAAACCTACCCCCGCCCCTGTGACCAATCGTAGTATTTTGAAGACCCCTCTGCCCCCCCTGAACGGGTCACGTAGTTTGGGTATGTTCCCTTACTAGCCTACTTGATACGTTCCAAAAAGTGAAAAAACATTGCAGGATAAAACTTCTAGCCTAATTGGTACTCTTATTTTCAAAGTGTTCGCAAATCAATGAGTAGATTGGATGCATTGAATAATTTAAATCGAAATATCTCTAAAACGGCTGCTTGCAGCGAATTGTGACAAGCATACATTTTTCACGTAGAAGTGATAGACGGATCGATTCTCCTTCTAGAAATTGTAATACATTCATGCAAGAAAAAGTAGTGACTCAAGAGAAATAGAACTGTAGGTGGCGCCCTCTACAATTGAGAGCCGAACCAAGATCAAATTTGTATTTCTTATATTAATAAATCTGTATCTCATAAATAAAGTTCTTGCGGACCCATGCTTATACGAACTTTTTACCTTATAATTAACTGATGAATCGTCCTGTAAAATATCGGACAATTATTAAATAACCGCCTGTATATTGGTTATAGACTACAGGCCCATGTCAGAAAATGGATGGGTCATATGAACCACCAGGTGACGTATATAGGACGATATGAGAGCATAAAATAATAATATTCAGCAGTATGCCGTCACTTGTAAGCTGTCCAACTGAGTGCTGGTGAGAATTCAAAAGTGCAGGTAGAGTGGGTACATTTTGGTCATAAATTTTTGTACGGCATTTTTACCATCGATAGATCCATGAAAAATAATAAGAAAGCGCGCAGTGCCGTAAAACAATGGTGCGCCACAAAGTCGGTAAATTTTTTTTATTTTCTGACAATTTCCAGGGTAAATTTGGTCATTTAATTCTGTACGGCATCAGTTTCATACTGTTTCAATACAGCTTCTAATCCATTATTCCGCAACGCCGTACAAAAATCATGCGACAAGGGGAAAAATCGAGGGTTGCAACCCCCTCTCTTTCCGTGGTCCGGGGGGTGATTTGAAACAACATAAAATTAATTTATTTTGAAAGTATTTTATGCATAGATAATATTTTTTTACATGCCGTACATTTTCGTTGGTCCAAAGGTTTGTAGGAGGAAAAAAATCCATAGAACGAAATGTAAGAAAAATCCATATAACGAAATGTAAGGTGAAATTCATGACGATATTTTTTTATACGGTTTTTAGATAGCTTATTTGTACTTAATGCAATAATTTATTAAAAGTTAATGCCGTACAAATCTGAAAGTTCATATTGATAAAAAAGTAATAAAAATATTAAATAAATATAATTTACACATATATCGTCATTTTCATCAGCCTAAAAGATATGGTTTGCATTGAAATGTACGGCATCATATTTTCCTAATTTATTTATCTTAATACTATTTAAAACAATGGAAAAATCTATGGATATTTAAACTTTTGCAATAATTTAAAAAATTTGAGTTTTTGTATTTCTCTATAATTTTTTTTAGAACAGTTTCTTTTGAACGGAAATACTATATAACAATTGTATTTTACAATATCATGTTAAAAAAAAAGTTGCCGTGCAGAGTCAAATGATTTTACAGCTTTATAAATCAAGTATACCATGCAATCAAGATAATTATTAGTATACATTCAAATGAACAATAATTTTTTGACGGCATTAATTTTAATAGTTCTTTTGAGTGCTAGATAATGTTTTGGAACCGAAGCCGTACTTTTTCAAATCACCCCCCAGACCACGGAAAGAGAGGGGGTTGCAACCCTCGATTTTTTCCTCTTGTCGCATGATTTTTGTACGGCGTTGCGGAATAATGGATTAGAAGCTGTATTGAAACAGTATGAAACTGATGCCGTACAGAATTAAATGACCAAATTTACCCTGGAAATTGTCAGAAAATCAAAACAATTTACCGACTTTGTGGCGCACCATTTTTTTACGTCACTGCGCGATTTCTCATTATTTTTCATGGATCTATCGATGGTTAAAATGCCGTACAAAAATATATGACCAAAATGAACTCACTCTACCCCCGCACTTTTGAATTATCACCAGCACTCAGTTGGACAGCTTACAAGTGACGGCATAGTGCTGAACCTTATTATTTTATGCTCTTATATCGTCCTATATACGTCACCTGGTGGTTCATATGACCCGTCCATTTTTGGACATGGTCCTGTAGTCTATTATATATGATTCATACGTCTAGTATGGTACACGTGGGTTGAAAAACAAAGCTAACAAAAAAATTCCGTCTGAAGATATAAATAAGTACGTGTACACACGCATTGTGTAGCAGAGGTGGAGTAACCATTTGTGAACCAGGCGTGCTAGGTTCGAACCCTGGGTTAGATATGGATGTTTGTGTCTTTCTTAACTTTCAGTGGTTCAAACAATTCAAATAGTTGAGTAATGTACACATTGTTTACATGCCCATTGGCCGTTCGGAACCGGCGATAAGCTTTAGGTCCCTAGTGCGTAAAAAGAAAACAAGAACGTAACTCGCTCATGATTCTTAGTAATAAACCAGCTCAAATAATTCTTCAACTCTTTTGCAAAATGAAAACTTCATGAACTCGTACCCCAGAACATTATACCACACATTTATAGGATTTGACAGCAGGATCTTTATTTGTTGAACAGGCAAAAACTTTCATATAATGCACAGTGTATCCCATTTTCGGAATTTTTGCGAGGTATCTTCCTTATTTTTAAAGATTTGCGGTGTTCGCGACACTAAGCTACTGTTACTACCCCTCCGTTATTTTCAAACTTATCGAAGGAGTTAAAAAGTATTCTTATAAAAATTTTCTTGTAGATAGAATCCATTGGTAATGTCAATTTTTTCTATAACCGTTTCTTAGTTATGAAACGAAATATTTTTTTATATTTATTAGGCATATTGTGGGCTCTCCAAAAATATATAATTGTATACAATAATTTTGAAAAAAATCCCACAATTCAAGAATTTCTCAAGTTTTTATATTCATATAGTGGGGTCGGTTAACTAAAAATTCTATCAAAATATTTCACATCTGGCAACCACTACGCTCTTTTGGATTCTGATAGTACATGGATAGACGCGTTAAAAAAGACCGAGACAAAAATTTTTCAGGACCTCCAGTGGCGTTGATGATGTAATCAATATGGCCGCCATAGTTTTGTAACACTCTTTTAAATTTCCCTGTATAACTCGAATTTTTGTTAGAATATCAACCGATATTAACAGTGATCATTAATGAGGAGAAAATGCGCTTTTCAATGGTATAAGTGACATTATTGACAGCTTTGTAATTATAGAAATAATTGTAACATAATCATTTTTTCTGATTACATTTTGGTTTTTGTCCAAACATTTTGCTAAATATCTCGAAACCTGTTGCATATAGCTGAAAATTCGTAAAATACTTTTTGTTTGTCAATAAATTAGCTTTCAAACGGTGTACCTTACTTCTATTTTATAACAAACAGTTACGAAAAATGTGCCAAAACAGTGTAGCATTGCACAGTTATGGCATCAATGTAATTTATATGGGTTCAGTAAAGTGAGCGGCTTGATGACTGTTCAAGTAGGGAATGTAATTAGTTTAATTTTTGGTATATATCAAATAAATTGCATCTTGTTCAAAGCAATTAGCACTTTCTTTTTCGTTTTAAAATCAGTGACATGAGGACATCTAAGATAACTGTAAGATACGCTTCAATCATTAGGTACAAGAATGAGAAATAAGAGAATCTATAATACATATTATTATAACTTAATATTATATTGTAAAATACACTGATATTCAAAGAAAATAATAATATGCAATAATATTTAATGGGAAGGAAAACTAAAAATTCTTCTTGTGATTAACGATCACTGTCCTTCACATACACACAGTTTTGTACATCGTATTCCCATTTTAACACATTTACAAGATGTGCATCTCTTCTGTTTCTTCTCGCGAGACTGTCTTTCGGCTTTTTGACTGTCATATTTGTTCTTGTAATTTTAAGTTTGTGATATTTTGCTTCACGGGCTACAAGTGTCTGTAAAATACCATTTCCATCGTCCAACTGATTCAAGTTTCTAATAGCACTTGGAAGCTCACCATGTTCTGCAAAAACTATAAGATTCTTCGCCGTTGTTAAATAACCTTCATACTTCGGAATTATTAGGCGTTCTTTGGAATGCTTTTGGCATAGCAAACACAGGTCCCATACAAACGGAGCTAACACTGGTATAGTTGTAGCATCAACCAATTCATGTTTCCTCTTAGTTGATATGATTGGGTAATTTTTTTCGATATGGTCGAATTAATAGACCGGAAGATGGTGACACAAAATATTAGGTCATTTGTACCAGTATGGCGATTCTTCAGGGGTGTAATTACGTAAAGGTAAAAAGGAAAATGATGGACATAGTGCTGGTACCGGCGGCCCAATCGCGTGGGCGTTAATCGAACGCGTCGGATAATAATTTTTGCATAGCTAATCATCGTCGAGTAGCCATTCACGAAAATCACCTTGCCATACTTTGCCGACAGTTCCCAATGGCCGCCATACCACTGCAAAGGAGTACCAGTATTGCATTTGAATTTTTGGAAAGTATTCGACAAAATGTGACCGTTATTATTTTTCCCATACTTCTAGTAGGGGGAAAAAGTGCTGCCATACTTGAAATACTTATTCAATTGTCACGTTTTAAAAATACGACTGTAAGATCATTCTTTACATCATGGCATCATTGTATTCTCTTCGTTTGGATGTAATTGTACCTGAAAAAAATTATTATAGATTGTAACCATGAGGCGGACGACTGTCAGACTTGAGCTAAAAAGTGAAAAAAAATGTTGACGATTTGTACCAGTATGGCATTTGGAATTTTGGAAATTATCCGATACAATGTGACCATTATTATATTTGCCACACTTCTAGTAGAGGCAAAAAGTGGCGCCATACTGGTACAAATCGTTCGAATTACGAATTAAATTTTTGAAAGGATATTGTTCACATTCGCCACCTCCCACAGGTATGTCATTATCAGACTTCTATTTATGATCATACAGAGTACTGTTAAAAAAAGTTTCAGGGCGGTACTAATCGTTTGGCGAAAAAAAAATTACTCCTTTACAGTGGTATGGCTGCCATTGGGAACTATCGAAAAAGTATGGCAAGGTGATTTTCGTGAATGACTACTCGACGATGATTAGCTATGCAAAAATTAGCCTGGTACAAATGGTTGAATTGTTTTATTTAAATTAATATATTCGCGTCGGTATGGTGGGCTGTAAGTCACACCCGAGAAGTATGGCATTACGCTACCGCCTACTTCTTTTTTTTTTCGACTATCTGAAAATACAAGCATTTTTGTGGAACAAATCGTTCGACAATCGTTATTTATCCAACGCGTTCGATTAACGCCCACGCGATTGGGCCGCCGGTACCAGCACTATGACCATCATTTTCCTTTTTGCCTTTACGTAATTAGACCCCTGAAGAACCGCCATACTGGTACAAATGACCTAATATTTTGTTTCACCATCTCCCGGTCTATAAGTAATAGGTAGCTTTTTTATACAATGACGTTTCTCATACATCATCTGACTTCATGAGGAAATATCTGACATTCCAAGACAGTATTTGAAATCTTACATTGCTACTATAACTGTGCAATGCTACACTGTTTTGGCACATTTTCAGTAACTGTTTGTTATAAAATAGAAGTCAGGTACACCGTTTGAAAGCTAATTTATTGACAAACAAAAAGTATTTTACCAATTTTCAGCTATATGCAACAGGTTTCGAGATATTTAGCAAAATGTTTGGACAAAAACCAAAATTTAATCAAAAAAAATGATTATATTACAATTATTTCTATAATTACAAAGCTGTCAATAATGTCACTTATACCGTTGAAAAGCGCATTTTCTCCTCATTAATAATCACTGATAATATCGGTTGATATTCTAACGAAAATCCGAGTTATACAGGGAAATTTAAAAGAGTGTTACAAAACTATGGCGGCCATATTGATTACATCATCAACGCCATTAGAGGTCCAGAAAAATTTGTGTCCCGGTCTTTTTTAACGCGTAGACCCATGTACTATCAGAATCCAAAAGAGCGCAGTGGTTGCCAGATGTGAAACTTTTTTTAGCTATCACACCTCACTAATATTAAGACAATGGTTAGAAATAACAATTTACACATTTATTATAAGAAATAACGCATGACGCACGTTTCGGTGGAACTTCACCTTCTTCAGATGCTAATGGCAAACTAGCTATCCCGGCCCAATCAATCCAAAATTTTTATATTCATTTGCCACTTAATTCCAGACTGATGTCCTGGGATGTAGTTAATCGTTTTCCAAGTATCCTTTAAACCTAGTAGAAAAATTCCTTCATTGCAACCTTGTCAATCCTTTTATAAAATCAGAAATATTGTTTATGGAATTATTTTGCTGTGTGATTGATCAGATTTATAGTAGCACTGAAGGCTTAATTATGAGAAACCATCTGAGCCCTTTGTTGGCTGAATTATCCATGGATAATTCGGAACAGTTAACAGTCACCCTGTTAGTCGACAATTAATTTATTGATTTATATAATATAATTAAACAAATTGCCGTAAATAATAATTATAACCCCATAATAATAGACAGTATGATAAATAAACAGTTTTTTACTTGCGATTAGCCAGGTGTACCCCCTTACCAAAAATAAATCAAATATAACAGCCTCACTTTCATCGGAAATTCAAGTAGAAAAGTCAAATCACTTTTATCTAAGCACAACATCAACATTGCTTACCGTACCGGAAATAACTTAGGAAATAGGCGTGACGAAAGATTTTGAAATACTCTTCCTTAATGTGGGTACACATTTACTATTCACGAAAAAACCTTCATTTCGGTAATAAACTTAAGTTTAACGAAGTTTAAAGCCATTTTTCTAATATTATTTCAATAGCGCGCGAAAACAGCTCGCATGTGTCATGGCGTCGGTCTGACGTCACGCTTAGGTAAACATATCATTGTGTCTGTGTGTAGCGAAGAAAGTAAACAAAACATCAAATTAATTCCTGTGATAAAAATGAATTCCAAAAATTATAAGTGGTGTGCAGTACCGCAATGTAAAAACACATCAATAAGAACACTCTAGAAAGTATTTGTACATATTTCAAACAAGAAAATAATAAGAAATAAGTGATTAAAGCTCGTACGTCGAAACTCGAACGATATACATATATATATATATATATATATATATATATATATATATATATATATATATATATATATATATATTTGCTCTGGGCAAATCTTGCACTTTACTGTACAAATGTTTCCTTCCCGTTACACTTGCACACAACTGATTACATCGTCCCCATAAGATGGTCTTGAAGACCTAAAATAATTGAAATTAATTAGAACAAATACATACACATTGACTTGGTGATTTATCAGATTTTAGGTGTTTTCTATGGAGAAAATAGTACTAGTACTAGTAGGTGCTTATTAGTTAACTATAAAATAGCAACTTACAAATTGTGAGGGAGCTAACCTCAAAAGTAAACAATGACAAGTTTATTGTAAAAATAACTTATGAAAGTAAAATAAACTCGCATGAGTTCAAAACGGGGTTGATTATATCTAAATTGGATGTATCCAGGGTAAAGATAAATACAATTTATTTACAATGAAATTCTCACGTTTCTAAATTCTGACGAGCAAAATTCTTCATTTGTTGGGAGGAAATCGCCCAACATTAATACATCAATACTGGGCAAATTTCAGCTATTTGCCTTAATAAAGCTTGGTTCCATTGTTATAGTAGAGTGAAGTCGATAAACCACACGTAAAATAATGAAAAATCAATCCTAATGCGTAATCAGTAGTATTCACAACAAAACACAGTGAATGAGAGTATTGACAGCGGAGTTTACCTAAGCGTGACGTCATGCGCTGTGATTGGTGTTTCAGTCAGAATGGCCGATTGCAGTATTTTAATATTTTATTTTATTGAAAATCTCAATGATCTGAATTTTTGAAATGAAACTAAAGCATTGTATTAAATATTTTTTAATATGAATTTTCCCCTAAAACCATTAAATCGACAATTTTTTGATACTGTCGTCATGCCTATTATATAAACAATAATAAATTAAAAATCACAAAAACAATAAATCACGAGTTTATAAAATTAATTGTGCTGATTATGGTAAGTTTCATACTGGTGAAACTTTCATAATTTCAGAACACAAACGTAGCTTTGTTAATCAAAAGTCGTATTCACATTATGCAAATCCAAGAAAATCACACATTCAATTTTGACTTTAAAATATTAAATGCTGAAAGTAAGGGAATTAAGCTTAATTTTCTAGAATCATTACAGATGAATTAATACAACCATTCAGGTCCTATTGAATAGCCAAATTGATCATGCTACAAGCCCCCTTCTGAATATTTTCAAAATTACCGAACTACCTGACTAGCAGCAGTTTAAAATTGTTTTTTCATATTTTACTAATTTTTTGTAGCCATCCTATATATGTACCCTTTGTTCACAATTTGTCATCTATTTATTTTTTGTATTCGATATAACGGAGGAATATATTTAGTTTGTATTTAGAATCTGTATATATTCTACATCATGTATGGGCCCAATCAATCCAAAACCTCAAAAGTGATACTTTTCAACTCCATCTTGCATCTCTTGAATAAAAAAGGCTATACAAATTTAATAGCCATCATTAATTTCACAAAAAAGTACTACACTGTCGCGAAAACCCCAAGCCGCATTATCAAAAAATAACGAATCCGCAAAAGTGCCAAAAATGGGATATATTACAAGAAATAGTTAGCATTACACTGAGTTTAAAATATACGAGGTCTGTCCGGAAAAAATCCGACCATAGTTCAAATCTCCCGCCAAAAGTAACCGGAACGCGACTACGCGGCAGTATGTTGTGTACTGACTCGTTATGAAGTTCCCTGCATAGCCACAAGGCCGGCCTGTTCATAGTTGGTGCGTCATCTGTGTTTATCTATGCGATGTTTTTTCTCTCGTCGCATTTTGATAACAGTAAAAATGACAGAAAGGTTGGAACAACGTTATTGCATTAAATTTTGCGTTCGAAATGAATTTTCGCGGGCCAAAACGTATGAAATGATGAGGAAAGCCTTCAGTAGTGAATGTATGGGTCTTACCCAGATAAAGGAGTGGTATAATCGACCACAGAAAGCACGTCAGAGCAGAAGCAATGTGAAGTCAATGTTGATCGCCTTTTTCGACCACCGAGGCGTTGTTCACCACGAATTCGCTCCTCAAGGTCAGACAATTAATAAGGAGTACTACGTAGAAATTTTGAAGCGATTCCGTGACTTAATCAGAAGAAAACGACCAGATCTTTGGCGCAGCGGTGACTGGCTTCTCCATCACGACAACGCTCCGGCGCACTCCTCGCAGCTTGTGCAGCAATTTTTGGAAAAACACGGCATCCAGCAGCTCCGTCAACCACCCTACAGTCCAGACATAGCCCCCTGCGACTTCTGGCTATTTCCTAAACTCAAAATTACCCCTGAAGGGGCAGAGATTTGACGACATTCCGACGATACAACAGAATGCGACGCGCGAACTCAAGGCGATTCCAAAAACTGGATTTTTAAATTGCTTCCAAAACTGGAAAAAACGGTGGCAGCAGGTCGTGGAGTTCAAGGGGGAGTACTTTGAAGGGTGCACTGCACCGGATGTAAAAAAACATAAATTGATATTTTCTAATGTGGTCGGATTTTTTCCGGACAGACCTCGTAGTTTATCAATCAGATAGATGTAATTTCATCATATATTCATCTTGCCTCATAAGAAAATGCACTTCAGAGAAGAAAATCGTACGTAGAAGCATAATGCGTTTCATGTTTAGATGTCAACGACAAAGATCATCCATATCAGAGATTCTTTCCCCATCCACCAGGTGGCGACCAATATATTAACGTAAATCGATCATTATATTCCTTCTTTTTATCATTTTCTATGTGGCTGTTTGTAAAGGGTACATGACATCTTTTCTTAGGTTCTCAAGCAGTGTTACCAACTCTACCTACTTTCAGGTAGATCTACCAACTTTTGGTATCTGACTCCTACCTACCACCTTGGACAAAAAATCTACCAACTTTTCAAATTTTTGAAAAATGATACTAATACCTTTAATTTTTTTTCATCAATCTAACTTTCTATTTACCTAATCCCTCAACGGGTCCATTAAATATAATAAAAAAATAGAGAGAGGACATTACTTCATGCTCAGACATTTTATATACCTTTTATGCCTATTCGAAATTTGAATTGCGCGCTGCACGCATTAAATAATGATAAGCCGAGTTTAATTTGACATTTTCGCTTGCATCACAATATAAACGGCGCACATACAGGTATTTTCACGATCTACGCGGCCAAAATTATTTTAATGCTTAATTGGTATCTAAACACTGTAAATAAACAAAAAACAACTGTCTTTTTTTAGTTTTACTATTATATTTTCAAAAAAACTACAAAAACAAACAAACACAAATTATAAACATGAAAAACATAATAATTCTAAGTTTCTTGACTTTCTTCGTCATCTAAACACTGTAAATAAACAAAAAAACTATTTTTTTTCAGTTTTTTCTATTATATTAAAAAAAAAAAAATATATATATATATATATATATATATATATATATATATATATATATATATATTAATATATATATATATATATATATATATATATATATATATATTTATTTATATATATATATATATATATATATATATATATATATATATAAACATAAAAAACATAATAATTTTAACTATCTTGACTTTCTTCGTCATTGTCGTTCGTGTCGTCGCTATCTGATGAATTTTCAGTTTGGTTGGATTCCGCAGATACAAACATGGCTAAGGTTTCGGACAAAAAGGTTTCTGCTTTCCTTTTTTTATAGTTCAGCAGAGGATCTGAACTGAGAAGAAGACGGTTAAAGATATCCTGATTGCAGGATATATGACAGAAGATGATCATTTAGATATTTTAATTTGGCATCTAAATTAGGCAAATTTTCGTTTTTCATGAGGTCTAACAAGTATTTTCGGGTCACAATCCTTACTCCTGATGCACCCTGTGAACCTAAAACAAACATAAGCTGTGTTAAAAGTCGCTAAAAAATATTTTCAATTTCAGACGAAATTTCGATAAATAATTTTGATCACTCAAAAATGTATCTAGCCGGACATATCCGGAAATTATTTTGATTTTATTTATAAGGAAAAGGATCAAATAATAACCTATATTAAAAATAATAGCCCGATCTACCCCGATACATGAACAAAAGCACTAGCAAATAAAAAAATATTGAAGAAAATCACAGTATGAAAATGGGTTTTTTATTTTTTTTTTAAATTATGTAGTTTGATAGTTGATCATAACTTTATTTATGTAGTCTGTAAGTCTCTTACCTTGTCCATCAGAATCCATAACTTTCAATTCGTACGAAGAACTTGATAACATAACAAATCACTTTGTAAGTTTAATGTTTCGAAAAGCGCCGCGCCGGCGCCGAGAAGGGATTCGGACACTAGGTAACACGGTCAACTTCCGACTGACCCTACGAGCTACGGCTAGAAGGTAAATAAACATTGGATATTGTTCCCGGGTTCATAATCTATTTGTGAAACTCGGTTAAGGAATGTATTTGTTATTTTGACATTTTGGACTTTTGGCCGCGTAGATCGTGCAAATACCTGTGTGTGCGGCGTTCAGGCCGTCTTAAACCTCGCATAATCCAAGTTTAGTTAAACGACGGTTTATAATAAAACGGTGCAAGAGCCTATTTGTTAGCTTAATTTTTTGGAATAAAAAGGTGATGAAGCGACAAAATCTGAGTTTGTATTCGACCATTTCAGCCCAAAATAAGCAAGAATCCAAAATTTTATCAAAATCGGTTACTCTGGACATAACTCCATATCACCTAAGAGGTGAAATATTTGTTGCCCAATATAAACATTATTTATGTGTATCATATTATTATTGTGAGGTATCTAGAAAACTTTTTAAAAAATGGGTGGTAGATCTACCTACTTTTCAAAGTAGGATTGGTAGGAAACTACCAACTTCTGAAATCATATCTACCTCCAAGACAAATTTCGAGTTGGCAACACTGTTCTCAAGTAAGATGCTCTAGTACTGGAAATATATTATGCATTATCAAAATATTTCGAATAACAAATAATCCGATGTGTAATGTGATATTATGTGATATTATGTGTTAAGGTCTGTCGGTCCAACATGAAACAACAGTTAGGACTGTAAATTAATTTCTAATGGAATATTATTATTATTATTTATTATTATTACAAAGATTAAGAGTAGAGGGTAACAAAACCCCATAAAACTCTAAAAAGAAAAAAATAGATACAATATAACATTAGTGCACACGTGCAGCAAAATATGCATCTAACCGAGCTTTGAAAGTATTTAAAGTAGGCGCCGTAACAACGTCAGCTGGTAACGAGTTCCATCGATGAAATACTCGGTTAGGAAGGAAGAACATCTTCGACGAGCCACTAAAAGTTCCCCGCATCAACTTATACGGGTGTCCGCGTAGACGAAGATCCCCATTGAGGTGAAATAGGTGTCTAATAGGAGAGTTATCATCGTGTAGTGCCGTGAAAGTTGTAATAAGGTATGCTCTCTCATGCCGATGCAAGAGAGTAGGAGGCTTCATTGTTTGTAGTCGTTCTTCATACGTTGGTCTTGCTCGCCCATATGGAAGTCTAGTGGCTCGTCTCTGGGTATTCACCAACATATGTTGGTCTCGCAGTAGTATAGGATGCCCATAGAGATAGCATCGAAAGGAGAAGCTATAAGGATCTTTCCCGTGAGCATAAAACGGCACCACTGGGCGGGGCTAAGTGTAGTATCATCATGGCTGACACGCCAGGGACGAACTATTCACTTTGTCTGTTTTTTCTAGCCCATCTTTCAACCTCAAATAACGTCAAAATTGTTCATAATGTTCAACTTGTAGTTTCTAATAAATGTTGTTGGCAATGGACAATTCTCAATATATTGATAAATTGGGCTATTTTCTGGAACACAAAACACTGTATTTTGTTGGTTTCCAAACACTTCTCTTAACAAATTCAACCCAAATCGCCTTGATTGCTGGATCCTTGGGAAATCTGAAAATAAAACGATCGTTATTCACTATTCAAACAATCCATGACTGGAACTCTCAACAAATTTGCAATTAATGGATTTTCTCAAGTACAGGCCTGCCACATGTTTACTATTCCATAATACATACCTATGAAAGGTAATACCAGTTGATTCCTTTTTATCAACGCCATTTCTGCTACTGCAGCTACGTAGAGCACAGGAAACCATAATGTCCTTTGATAAAAACAATATAAAATCGCGAAACACACAAATACCAAACAAATCACTCAAATAAAGTTGACTGAACCAAACAGCATTTGAATGACAATTAACTGACAAATGTGTAGTAACAAGATGGCCGCCCGATGCCACTTTTGATCACGTAACAGCGCCTCCTTCCCTATTCTATCTCAATGAGGATGCCATACATTATTTCCAAACTCCAATATTGGGCGTACATAAGACTTATATAGTTGGGCCACCGTATCAGGATCTGGGTTAGTAAAAGTACGAGAGAGAAGATAAATTCTTGAGTTGGCTTTTTTCACTTGAGTAGTCAAATGTTCACTCCATGATAAATCCGAAGTAATTATCACACCAAGGTCATTATATCTGTCCGTATGTGACAAGGCAATATAATTTTCCTTTCCACAGGGAAGTAACGTCTAAAAAGTGAATACGCTTTTAGTGTTTCCATGATCTAATAACGTCATTTTCACACCGAACGATTTGAAAAGTTTTTGTGTTTTCACTTTGTGTTTTTACAAAAATGAAATATTGGAATGTTAGATATTCATGATCATTTTCTTTCTCAGGATAACATCAATAAGAGTATCCAGCTAGGAGTTACCCATATAGGATTAGTGGTATTTAGAAACAATATAAAATTAAACACATTTTCCTGGTCCAAAATTATGAAGATATCGTTCAAGAGAACACAGTTTTTCATACAACTAAGAAGAGAACCGGTGAGTATGAAGAAAATTTTGATCACTCAATTTACGAATTCATTATTCCTATTAGGGCATTTTAATATTCAACACTTTTGTTTGTTGTAATGTAGACAATATTCATGTCCATTATAAAGCATTCTTGAATAAGTTGGTCAACTCTCATGTTTTTTTGAAACTGTACATGAATGCTTATCGTATGCTTCACCTCATTGTTGACTTGATGTTTTCGAACATTTTCTAATAACGCTGAAGTACTTCAGGGCTCTATTCTTTCTTTTCACATTTCTTATAACATTTATTCACGTTCGTAACTAGCAATTGATCTGAAAACACGTTTATGTAACTACCGTACTACAAAATTACCTAGAATTCTATACGGCAGCCTTTATTTTCCATGTAATTGATTATTATCAAGGACAAAGAAAGGCCTAGAAAATCTTCGAAATATTTCATATATTTATAACGAATTTTTAGTGAAGAATAGTAGATTCTGATTTTTAATAATACCATGCTTTTGGTTCAAAAAAAAAGACTCGAAATTCCTATAAATATTAAATTGATGAAATATTTTTCTGTTCTGTGTGAAATATTCAAAATAAAATATATTAAAATCATTATTATCTTAATACCTCAAGACAAAACTTGTCACGTTTTGTTTTACTTAATATTGGTTCCTTCTTGTAGTATTTGTTTTGCAAATCAAATTTTGAACAATTCTTTCAATGCCTGGACTCATAATTGGAAGGTTATAGATTATGTTTTTATTACAAAAATTATCCGAAAAAATATTTTTATCCAATATAATTTTTCAGGTTGGTCATGTTTACTATAATATATTATCCCATACAAACATAATTACCCGAGGTTCTTATCTTGTACTCAAGTAAATACAACATCATTTACAGGCAACGTACTTCCTTGGGAACAATCAACTTCCTTTATAAGAAAACAGAATTCTTCGTGTTATCGATACACGTTCTTGGCAATAAAATTAAGTGAACTAGGACATTTATTTGAAACTAATCAAACAAACCTCCTAGCGGAGCTGGTTATACGAGTTCACGAAACATCGAAATGCCTCCATATACCTTGGATGGTGTATGTTAGAAACATTAAGTTGTTTATCACAATCAATGGAAATGATAGACAGTCTGTTTCGCCCTTATTTGGGGCTCATCAGTATCATCCATCCATCGAAAGTGATAACCAACCAAATATTTCTAACGGCGTTATATTTTCCTTCCAGTGACTATATGGCATATAAATATGACAAAGCGCCACCAGTCGGAAACAAATGAACCACATCTTACAGATAGGAGAAAACATTTCGGCAACGAGAACTCGTACATCCTGTCACCCGAAGGTGGTTACTATATTCGCTAAGCAAGAGTACAGTTGATACATCAATTCGATGTAATTCAACATTCACACGCCGCAAGTAACAAGCGCTCCAATTTTATTCCTTTTACAGGTAGCAAATGAATATATATAGAATAGAAAACAGAATTCTTCGTGTTATCGATACACGTTCGTGGCAATAAAATGAAGTGAACTAGGACATTTTTTTTTTGAAACTAATCAAACAAACCTCCTAGCGGAGCTGGTTATACGTGTATCGATAACACGTGTATCGATAACACGAAGAATTCTGTTTTCTATTAATTTGCTACCTGTAAAAGGGATAAAATTGGAGCGCTTGTTACTTGCGGCGTGTGAATGTTGAATTACATCGAATTGATATATCAACTTTACTCTTGCTTAGCGAATATAGTAACCACCTTCGGGTGTCAGGACGTACGAGTTCTCGTTGCCGAAATGTTTTCTTCTATCTGTGGGATGTGGTTCAGTTGTTTCCGACTGGTGGCGCTGTGTCATATTTATATGCCATTTAGTCACTTGAAGGAAAATATAAGGCCGTTAGAAATATTTGGTTGGTTATCACTTTCGATGGATGGATGATACTGATGAGCCCCAAATAAGGGCGAAACAGACTGTCTATCATTTCTATTGATTGTGATAAACAACTTAATGTTTCTAACATACACCATCCAAGGTATATGGAGGCATTTCGATTTCGACTCGTATAACCAGCTCCGCTAGGAGGTTTGTTTGATTAGTTTCAAATAAATGTCCTAGTTCACTTCATTCCTTTATAAGTACTGATGAGATCTAATAAGATAGAAAGAACTGTATTTTGTTCTTGAGTTCATGTGATTAGCCGTGTTTCTATTATTAACCATTATTGTGTGAGGAATAGTGGAATTCTCGATGTAGGAACTCATTTAGTCAGCTCTCTTGGAAGATTATTCTATAATTTCCCATTATCAAATGATTTCCGTTGTTCGAATTCGTTTCGAATTAGCAACTTATAGTCCAGTCAATGACGGTAAAAAAAGTATAAACTGTGTATTTATCCCATACAGCACCGATTTGTATGAAAATTTGGATTGAGGTTCTACTTGCCATCTAATTCAAAGTCTACCCTGTGCCGGGGGTTGCTTTTTCTCTGGGGGTGGATGCCACCTCTTATTGGGATTGAAAAAAAGTACGGAAATCGATAAATTGACTAATTGTAAGCAACTTTTGTTCCTTGAAGTTCTTTCTGAAAGTCAATACTTTCCGAATTATTCGCGACTGAAATTGTCGGTTTTCAGGCAAAAAAACCACGTTTTCAGACTATTTTTCGCGAATAACTGGAAAAATATGCATCCTATCGAAAAACCTGTAGAGAGAAAAATTATAGCTTATAAAAAAACAAAGAAAATCTTATATTTATGATGTATTCTGACCCTATACAAACGGAATTATTGATTGTCGAAAGTTGATTGGTATTTACCACTATGTGTAGTCATCAATATAATAATACATATTCTAATTTCTACAAATATGTGCTTTTGGTTTTTCCCCATAACTCGCTTAGTTTTCAAGCAATCAAGTCCTTCAAAAAAACATTTTGTAGGTTTTTTTAGAGCTATAAGCCCATCTGAATAAATTTTTTTTTCAGATCTTATTTTTGAACAGGTTCATGCTGAAAGGGCTAAAAAAGGTACTTTGCGCGAACACACGCAGGCTTCAAATGGCCATACCTTACTTAATTTTTATCCTATAAAAAAAATGGAACGTCAACATTTTCAAATAAGAAAAACGTACAATTTTTTACTCCACAAAATTTTGCGTATCATCAATAGTTTTTGAGTTATTTTGAAGAAAAGGCGATTTTTCGCTAAATTACGAAAATGATTTTCTCTCTTCAAACTCAATTTTTTTCAGAAAGAAGTACTTTAAACTGGTCAAACACTAAACGTATTATTAAAACATAAATGAAGTGAATTGTAAAGTGGCAACGATTTTTTTCAAATAGGGTGGAAGAGAGGGTGAGAATTTCATTATTTTTTTCCAACGAAAAAATAGGAAACGACATTATTCTCCTCATAGCACGCTTAGTTCTGACGCTAGGAACTTTTATAAAAATGAAAATAAAGGTTTTTCAAAGGACTTCAAAAAATTTTTTTTCGAAAAATGCGTTGGTTTTTGGTTCTTGTACGTAGAAACTTTCCATTTTGGCGATTGAAAATACCAGTCAACTTTCAACAAGCAATAATTTCGTTTGTATTGGATTTGCATACATTACAAATACACAGTTTTCTTTATTTTCTTATAAGCTATAAATTGGCTTTTCACCTTTTTTCCGATAGAATGCATGTTTTTCCAGTTATTCGCGAAAAAGAATCTGAAAACGTGGTTTTTATGCCTGAAAACCGACAATTTCACCCGTGAATATGTGGAAAAGTATTGACTTGCAGAAAAAACTTCATGAAACAAAAGTTGCTTAGAATTAGCCAATTTATCGATTTTCGTACTTATTTTCAATGAAAAATTTTTCATCCCCAAGAAGGGGTGCCATCCACCCCCAGAGAAAAAGCAACCCCTGCCACAGGGTAGACTTTGAGATAGATGGTAAGTAGAACCTAAATCTAATTGTTTATGAAAATCGGTGCTGTATGGGACAAATACACGGGAAAATGGTCATTGACTGGACTATTAGGTCAACAAGTATATTTTATATTCTTCGGCTACTGCAATTTCTAGTCTCAGCAATTCCTCAGCTCTGAATGATTATTGTCTTGGAGAAGAGATCACTGGCAACCTCGGACTTATTTTCTTCTTTCTATTTTTTCTCTCCTCGATTATTACAATGTTACTATTGTTTGATATATTACATAAAACAGCTTCGAATAACCCAAAAAGAAACTTTGACAGGATTTCGTTGTTTTATTTCATTCTCATTGATCAAACGACCCCTATGCTTTTATGCTATTTATCGTTTTGCTTTTTTACTTATATTTAATTTTTCCTCAGAAGCGAGTTCATACATTTTTCATTTCAGTCCGAAGATTATGATACGATATTGGTATTCAACTTGGAAACCTACAGATCCTCAAAGACGCTATGGAAAAGTTGCGTGGAACATCACACGTTCTTCCGTTTACATTCGCCGAAAATCAAGAGAAAATTTCCATTTTCCTTGGGATCGAAATTCTTCTATTCGGGACGAACCGAATTTCAAACTGTTTCCGACGTACAGATGCGTAGCAGGATAGAACACAAGTTCGTGAGATCGCCAAGTCGGCAGTTGGTGAGAATGTTATTTTTATTATATGAAAGTGTTCTTTTTCTCTTAATGGAACACGGACAAGTATTTTCCATATGTTCCACCATGAAATGAAATTATTACGTCTATATCTAATAGACATTTGATATTTACAACATCCATATTTTACCGGGGATTCTAAGCCGGTACTCTCTGTACCCTAGACCGTGTGAGCAACCGTCTAGACTACACCACAACGGATGAGATATATATACAGGGTGTCCCGCCAGGAACTGCATCGATGGATATATGGAAAACTAAACATAGGAAATATCTGAAAATTTGGCTGTGTACTAATGTCGATGGGGGACATCCGGCTAAAATATTTTCAAGGTGATGGCACTTCCGGTTATACCGGAAGTAGGTATCAGCTTGCTTATTTCAATGGGACACCCTGTATATTATTACATTTTTGGATTCTTCACAAAATTCTAGATAGATTTTATATATAATGTCCTATACCTATCTTCAACTGTTTCGGAAATATTTGAATTTATTTGTCAAAAATTACGTAAGCAGATCGAGTAATAATCATATTTTTCTTCAAAAAAAAACGGTATTACTGCCCAATAAAGATAAATTTCCTAATAGAGGTGGTTCTTTTTTAGCGTAAGATGAATAGTATTTTGACATTTAATATACAGGGTGCTCAGGAAAGTATTACAAAAATGGATGTTGAAAAACTACAAAAAGTCCATTTTTTCAAATGAATGCCTACAACTTTTATTATTTTATTCGATTCAGTATCAAAAATAAGGGCTACTTTGTATGAGGTCGCCTATTCCTAAATCTTATAGTTTTCGAAATATTTGCAAATTAATGGTTTTTGGTTAAAAAAAATGATTTCCTGAAATTTTGGAATAGTAGGCGTGTGATGCCATATTTGTTCTCGGCCAGGTTACCATGGAAACAAATTTCAAAGAGATGTCATTATTCGAAAAATTATTCTTTATAGTAACACAATCATGCCAAGGCGTTTGAATTATACAAACGAAGATTACCTGAATTTGTTTATTATTTATGGAGAGTGTAATAAAGTGATAACAAGAACATGTGATATTTTTGCTGCTCGGTATCCGCAAAAAACCAAGCCATCACCAAATAGGTACCGTTAAAAATATAATACAAAATTTTATAAATGTTGGATCTGTCAAAAGCAATACGCAAAAAATTAAACCATACCTATTTGGTGATGGCTTGGTTTTTTGCGGATACCGAGCAGCATATTTTTGCTGCAGTAATACCATTTTTTTGAAGAAAAATATGATTATTACTCGATCTGCATACGTAATTTTTGACAAATAAATTCAAATATTTCCCAAACAGTTGAAGATAGGTATAGGACATTATATATAAATTCTATCTAGAATTTTGTGAAGAATCCAAAAATGTAATAATATACAGGGTGTCCCCTTGAAATAAGCAAGCTGATACCTACTTCCGGTATAACCGGAAGTGCCATCACCTTGAAAATATTTTAGCCGGATGTTCCCCATCGACATTAGTACACAGCCAAATTTTCAGATATTTCCTATGTTTAGTTTTCCATATATCCATCGATGCAGTTCCTGGTGGGACACCCTGTATATATATATATATATATATATATATATATATATATATATATATATATATATATATAATGTTCAGAAAGATTTCCGCGGTCGGAAGTATTTGAAAAACTTGGTTCACGGAATGAACCGCGTAAAAGATTTGAAAAATCTCGACGTTTCGGCTCCTTTTGCGAAGCCATCTTCAGGAGAAGTAAACGGGGGGAAATAATTCAGAATCGTGGCCTCAATATGCCTACTCCACGAATCGAATTAGGAGGAATCGGAAACAATACGATTGCGTGGTCTCAACCTGCCTACTCCACTAACCGTACTGCTTCCTGTCAACTCTGAAGTCTCAACCTGCCTACTCTTCAGAGTCAACTGACGGGCCGATCGTCGCGTGGCCGTATTTATAGGGGAGGGGGGCGGGTACTCACGCTCATCAGTGCGGGATGCACTCTGATTGGGTGTGATATGGCGACCACTGAGAAGTGGTTTCCATGCTGATGGGAGTCTGTGACTATCATCTCTGGTGTTCAAACAATTTGGACGTTTTTCTATTTCTACAGCTTCACGGAAAATTCGGGATTTGAAAGATCGGACGGGAGCAATAGTTCTTGTATTGGGGAAATCGATAATGTGGCCTGTTTGGGTGTAATGTTGGGAAAGGGCGTTGGCGATATCTGAGTGTCTTACCGAAAGTGAATGTTCTTTGGCAATTGGAACAGGGAATCTGAGATTCCCTGTTCCAATTGTCCTCGTTCTTATATAGGACAAACGAACCGACGAATTCAGGTTCGTGCCAAAGAACCTTCACTTTCGGTAAGACACTCAGATATCGCCAACGCCCTTTCCCAACATCACACCCAAACAGGCCACATTATCGATTTCCCCAATACAAAAACTATTGCTTCCGTCCGATCTTTCAAATCCCGAATTTTCCGTGAAGCTGTAGAAATAGAAAAACGTCCAAATTGTTTGAACACCAGAGATGACAGTCACAGACTCCCATCAGCATGTAAACCACTTCTCAGTGGTCGCCATATCACACCCATTCAGAGTGCATCCCGCACTGATGAGCGTGAGTACCCGCCCCCCGCCCCTATAAATACGGCCACGCGACGATCGGCCCGTCAGTTGACTCTGAAGAGTAGGCAGGTTGAGACTTCAGAGTTGACAGGAAGCAGTACGGTTAGTGGAGTAGGCAGGTTGAGACCACGCAATCGTATTGTTTCCGATTCCTCCTAATTCGATTCGTGGAGTAGGCAGATTGAGGCCACGATTCTGAATTATTTCCACCCGTTTACTTCTCCTGAAGATGGCTTAGCAAAAGGAGCCGAAACGTCGAGATTTTTCAAATCTTTTACGCGGTTCATTCCGTGAACCAAGTTTTTCATATATATATATATATATATATATATATATATATATATATATATATATATATATATATATATATATATATATATATATATATTTGGCGATATTGGCCAATTATTTTGTTTATGGAAATTTATTTAAAATAAACAGAAATAATAAGGTATTTATGTACCAAGTGGGTTATATAGATCCTTACGCCCGATGGGCGTAAGGATCTATTAACGCACGTGGTGCATACAAGATTTTATTTTTCACGAAAAAATTATTTTTTCTTCAAGCGTATAATAATATCTATATTATTTTCGACAACACAGATCGTAGAAATAACCTATTCTTTTACTAGTAAAATAATGAACGCTCATTATTGTACTAGTAATAAAATAATGAGAAATGATAGCAACGTCTTATTATGGGCGTTGTATCCAAGTAGGTAAGAACTGTCATTTAATTTTCATTTAATTTGATGTTTGTCAGTATTGAAAAGTGTTGTAAAAATGTCTGAAGTAGAAGAATTTCAATGTACACCTCCGGAGTTAGTCGAAATAGCTAATTCCACTATTGAAACACAAATTCCGACGAAGTCAAGAAAAGTGTCTGATTTTGCTTATGAAAAATTTATAAAATGGTGCACAAAAAATACTTCGTTAGGAAGAACAACCAAGTACGAGTTCTGGAATCAAAAGAGATTTACTCACAATCGATCGGTAATCGATGGTTTTCTAACCTTCAAAACAGTCGGGAAGCGCTTCATTACATACTTCATACTTTCCCGGCTAACAAATCTCACTTTCCCGGCTAGCAAATGTCACTTTACCGGCTAGCTTGTGTCACTTTACCTACTAGTATGGAAATAAATCAGAATTAACTCGATATTCATTTAATATAAAAAGAAAAAAACTATTTGGAATTATAAATATTAATAGTTACAGTCGAATTATGATTACTATTGACCGTTAAAGCAAGACCTTGTTGCTTAAAGTTAGGAGTTTCAGAATTCGATGATGATGCCGACGTTCTAGGATTTTCTTTTAGAAGTTCATCACACCTGCAAGCTCCGGAAATGCCAATAATCAAAGCAACCTAAAAGAAATTTGTACTTTAACATTTTTAATATATAATACTAAATAAATAATTGCTTCGCCAAATTCGACTTCCCAAAATGCAGGCGGCCGAAGGCCGCATTTTGGCAAACTTATGAAGCCGAGATAAGGAGACCGACCCCGTCGATCGACCACGTCCTTTCCGTAGTGCTTAGGCTACGTCTCGCCTCGATCCGAGACGCCGATTTTCGATATCGAACGTTTGAAGTTTGACGTTTCTCCGAAATTCGCGAAAACGGCTGCATTCCTGACACTTAAGAACTATTTTCGCTTCACATGGACTTCAATTCACGTGACCGCCTTTCGAGCCGACAGTTGGACGGGTCGACTTCTATCGAGAAGTTTCGGCACGGCGAGGCCCAACGAGTATAGTAGTATCCTACCGATTCCGCACAAACTACGATTGACGGGGAGCAGATGGCGCGCCCGTTCGACAGAGGCAGGGACGGGCTCATCACTTGACGCGTCGCGTACCGTTCGACAGAGGCAGGGTCAGGCTTTGCAATCATCGTGGTTCGGGAAACTATATTTTCATCGATCTATAGTTTTCACAGATCTATTTAATAAGCGGGGGAGCCTCTCACTAGTATGCACTAAAGAAATTAAAATGTTACCTTTTGAGGGAGATATTCTATCGGAGCATCGTTTAGAAATTTATCGATGTTTGCTTTGGAAAGAACACTTGACTATTTAGCTTTGTATCCCACATTTTGCCTTTTCAAGTATGCCCGTAATTTGCATAATTACTGATTGCCTATATTTAATAGTGTTCGTAGCATCGAGTACCTCGACCATATGGCTTTATTCTGATTACTCAATTCACCGAAATAGGCAAGGAGCACAGTCTCCGTATTCACATACCTTGCTCTACTTTTCACAGGAATAAGGCCTTCGGATGCTAGTTCTGCAGCTACTCGAAGTTCTAGTAGTATGGATTCAAATTCGCAGTCGGACATTTTTCGTTAATATTGTCAAAAATTAAATTGTGAATTATGACAACTGTCAGATCGAATCTATGGTTAAATCAACTAACTTTTATGTTGCCTAATTATTAATACAAGTAATAATTATTATCAGAACTTGATTATTAGTGGGGTCGGTTAACTAAAAATTCTATCAAAATATTTCACATCTGGCAACCACTGCGCTCTTTTGGATTCTGGTAGTACATGGGTAGACGCGTTAAAAAAGACCGGGACACAAATTTTTCTGGACCTCTAGTGGCGTTGATGATGTAATCAATATGGCCGCCATAGTTTTGTAACACTCTTTTAAATTTCCCTGTATAACTCGGATTTTTGTTAGAATATCAACCGATATTATCAGTGATTATTAATGAGGAGAAAATGCGCTTTTCAACGGTATAAGTGACATTATTGACAGCTCTGTAGTTATAGAAATAATTGTAACATAATCATATTTTTTGATTAAATTTTGGTTTTTGTCGAAACATTTTGATAAATATCTCGACACCTGTTGCATATAGCTGAACATTGGTAAAATACTTTTTGTTTGTCAATAAATTAGCTTTCAAACGGTGTACCTGACTTCTATTTTATTGTAAACAGTTACTAATAATGTGCCAAGACAGTGTAACATTGCACAGTTATGGCATCAATGTAATTTATATGGGTTCAGTAAAGTGAGCGGCTTTATGACTGTTTAAGTAGGGAATGTAATTATTTTAATTTTTGGTATATATCAAATAAATTGCATCTTATTCAAAGCAATTGGCACTTTTTTTTCGTTTTAAAATCAGTGACATGAGGACATCTAAGATAACTGTAAGATACGCTTCAATCATTAGGTACAAGAATGAGAAATAAGAGAATCTATAATACAATATTATTATAATGTAATATGCAAATTAATTATACATGTATAATTAATTAGCATATTACATTATAATAATATTGTATTATAGATATATATATATATATATATATATATATATATATATATATATATATATATATATATATATATATATATATATTTTATATATATATTTATATATATATATTATAATATATATATATATATATATATATATTTAAATATATATATATATTAAATATAAATATATATATATATATATATATATATATATATATATATATATATATATATATATATATATATATATATATATATATATATATATATATATATATATATATATATATATATATATATATATATATAATTATATTGTAAAATACACTGATATTCAAAGAAAATAATAATATGCAATAATATTTAATTGGAAGGAAAACTAAAAATTCTTCTTGTGATTAACGATCACTGTCGGAGTAATATCCTTCAGATACACAAAGTTTTGTACATCGTATTCCCATTTTAACACATTTACAAGATGTGCATCTCTTCTGTTTCTTCTCGCGAGACAGTCTTTAGGCCTTTTGACTGTTATATTTGTTCTTGAAAGATTTGTGATATTTTGCTTCACGGGCTACAAGTGTCTGTAAAATACCATTTCCATCGTCCAACTGATTCAAGTTTCTAATAGCACTTGGAAGCTCACCATGTTCTGCAAAAACTATAAGATTCTTCGACGTTGTTAAATAATCTTCATACTTCGGAATTATTAGGCGCTCTTTGGAATGATTTTGGCATAGCAAACACAGGTCCCATACAAACGGAGCTAACACTGGTATAGTTGTAGCATCAACCAATTCATGTTTCCTCTTAGTTGACATGATTGGGAATTTTTTTTCGATATGGTCGACTTAATAGACCAGGAGATGGTGACACAAAATATTACGTAATTACGTAAAGGCAAAAAGGAAAATGATGGACATAGTGCTGGTACCGGCGGCCCAATCGCGTGGGCGTTAATCTAACGCGTCGGATAATAATTTTTGCATAGCTTATCATCGTCGAATAGCCATTCACGAAAATCACCTTGCCATACTTTTCCGACAGTTCCCAATGGCCGCCATACCACTGCGAAGGAGTAATTTTTGCCAAAAGATTTGTACCAGTATTGCATTTGAATTTTTGGAAAGTATTTGATAAAATGTGATTGTTGTTATTTTTCCCATACTTCTAGTATGGGGAAAAAGTGCTGCCATACTTGAAATACTTATTTATTCAACACGTTTTAAAAATACGACTGTAAAATCATTTTTTACATCATGGCATCATTGTATTCTCTTCGTTTGGATGCAATTGTACCTAACAAAAATTATTATAGATTGTAACCAAGGAGCGGACGACTGTCGGACTAAAAAGTGAAAAAAAAATGTTGAGTATTTGTACCAGTATGGCATTTGGAATTTTGGAAATTATACGATACAATTTGACCATTATTATATTTGCCACACTTCTAGTAGAGGGAAAAAGTGGCGTCATACTGGTACAAATCGTTCGAATTACGAATAAAATCTTAGGATTTTGAAAGAATATTGTTCACAATCGCCACCTATCACAGGTATGTCATTATCAGACTTCTATTTATGATCATACAGAGTACTGTTAAAAAAAGTTTCAGGGTGGTACAAATCGTTTGGCGAAAAAAAAAATTAGTCCTTTGCAGTGGTATGGCGGCCATTGGGAACTGTCGGAAAAGTATGGCAAGGTGATTTTCGTGAATGGCTACTCGACGATGATTAGCTATGCAAAAATTAGCGTGGTACAAATGGTTGAATTGTTTTATGTAAATTAATGTATTCGCGTCGGTATGGCGGGCTGTAAGTAACACCCGAGAAGTATGGCATTACGCTACCGCCTATTTCTTTTTTTTTCGACTATCTGAAAATACAAGCATTTTTGTGGAACAAATCGTTCGACAATCGTTATCTATCCAACGCCCATGCGATTCGGCTGCCGGTACCAGCACTATGACCATCATTTTCCTTTCTGCCTTTACGTAATTACACCCCTGAAGAACTGCCATACTGGTACAAATGACCTAATATTTTGTGTCACCATCTCCCGGTCTATAAGTAATAGGTAGCTTTTTTATACAATGACGTTTCTCATACATTATCTGACTTAATAAGGACATATCTGACATTCCAAGACAGTATTTGAAATCTGACATAGCTACTATAATAACTGTGCAATGCTACACGGTTTTGGCACATTTTCAGTAACTGTTTGTTATAAAATAGAAGTCAGGTACACCGTTTGAAAGCTAATTTATTGACAAACAAAAAATATTTTACCAATTTTCAGCTATATGCAACAGGTTTCGAGATATTTATCAAAATGTTTCGACAAAAACCAAAATTGAATTTAAAAAAACAATTATGTTACAATTATTTTTATAATTACAAACCTGACAATAATGTCACGTATACCGTTGAAAAGCGCATTTTCTCCTCATTAATAATCACTGATAATATTCGTTAGTATTTTAACAAAAATCCGAGTTATACAGGGAAATTTAAAAGCGTGTTAAAAAACTATGGCGGCCATATTGATTACATCATCAACGCCACTAGAGGGCGAGAAAAATTTGTGTCCCGGTCTTTTTTAACGCGTCTACCCATGTACTATCAGAATCCAAAAGAGCGCAGTGGTTGCCAGATGTGAAACTTTTTTTAGCTATCACACCCCACTATATCAATGTGATAGATTGTGAGTAAAATAGTATACAAACCTCGGGGAAAATCATTTCAGCCTCACGTCTGCAGCACAACTCGGTGCTGCGCACCTCGGTATGCTACCTTGCCGTTCGGCTGTAATAGATTACTTCCCCGCTCGGTATGTAATATACTATTACATTCAGGAAAGCTTTCAAATGAAATTATTTTTGACATAGTAAATACTGACAAGCACCTTACTAATCAGCCGAAAGCGGTGGCAGTGGCCTAAATTAAGAAAACTGAAGTATACAAAACTACACCTTCAATATTACATTTAATAAATAGGTAATGCTTATGCAAGCCATAACTGTTTTTTCATATTTGTATTGATAAATAGTTGAGATATAACCAATGTATTCAATTTTTTCAATTTACGCTTGAAGAAAAAATAGTAAGTATATGTCACTCGGAGCAGAAGACCCTTTATATGTTTCGCCCAGTTTGCACAGCCTCGGCTAATGCCGGCTCTTCACGTTGGCCGACATAGTGGCGAACTTGCTGGCCAATACGTATCGCCAACATGTAGAGCGGGTGTTTGTGATACATTGGTTTGTATTGGAATGATGGCCGACAAGTTGGCGCGAGATCCGTGTGGTGTCGGTTTTTTACAAAAGATCAAAGGGTTGTGGCAGAGTTTTGGCCGTCGCGTCCACACGTTGGTCACACTTTTAGTTTGCTACGAGCTTTCAGAGTGATCACATGCAAATGATTTTTACCCCGAGGCGAAGCTAAGGGGTTATAGTATCACGACAAAAAGTTAGTAGCTGGTCCGATTTTAAAAATTCCAACAGATATCGATAAAACACATATGATTTCATAAGAAAAGTGTTTTCAAAAATTGTTCCCCACGAAGAATAAAAAAATTATAGCGTTTTTTAGATTTTTTTGTCCATTGAAGTGTGGTGCTATCTATAAATCTTAAACCTAAACCGATTTTTTTCATAATGAAATAAAATGATAGCATTTAATGTATAGTTTTTTAATTTATACGACACATTCAAAAAATATGGACGTGGCGCCACCTAGAAATAAAAAAATTAGTAAAAATTATGAATTTCACTCAAAATTTTGATTATATCTCAAATACTATACATTTTCCGATATAGTCATCATGAGGACAAATGATCTGCGAATTGATCCGAATATTGGCCAGTATCGAAGCAAACTGAACGACCTTCCAACAGTTCCAACGTGTGGATGCCAGCACGAACTCTTGGCGAATATGTTGGCCAACGTGAAGAGCCGGCATAACGCCTGGGCAGTGCAAGAATCTGGGCTCAACAATAATGATAGCCTTCTAATCCTAGTAACATAATGTACTGTTATTATTGTGATCTACATGGAGGCGGAGCTTAGGTGATAACGTCAAAATATGGCGTCTCAAAACCAACTTTCAACACGAATTATATGAGAGATTTGAAAGTTTTTTGAGTTTTTTCTATAATAGACCGGGCGCTGGGAAACATTCCGTTTGCAAAAACCGATGACCTCATTCTGATTAATGATTTGAGTAAAGAAAGACCTAATGAATGATATTTTGGAGGTTGCCGGACGGAATTATGGTCCAGTTTTTTTTTTCGGCCCTATAATAGGAGTTTTCGATTCCATCGCTGTAGCTGTGGAAAAAAAAGTTGTGTAGAATGCAAAAAACAATTTAACGTTATTTCTCGAATGGAATATCTCTGTAAGACCCTCACCTATCTGGAAGTGAAGGTTGCCTGACAAGCCAGCTGTCAGTTTTATTGTAAACGCCCTCCACAGCGACTAATACCTGTTCTTGAATTTTGGAGCGGGCTGCGCTGTTCTAAACCGTTAATGACGCTTCAGTTATAGCTAAACGTCATTCTCGTGCGCACTGATTATCATCACATGTAAATTTTCCAATTTTTATAATAGTAGTACTCAGAATTATGTGATTTATTTGGTTTTTAAAGTGAAGGATAAAGTTTTGTAATTTTGTTTCTCGTCGTATGGCCACAAATGGAACAGCATGAGTTACTCGACGATTCGCTGCTTCTTCTTTTTGACATGCGGGTCCTTTCCGTTGAGTGGCCAGCCACGCCTGATCCAGCGCTCTATGCAGTGACATTTCACGACGACGAATTTTTTCTTCGCTGATATAGCTGGCTATGCAACTTTTATGCCACGAGAAGTGTTGTTCATCAGCAGTCGGAGCAAACAACTTCTCAAACTTGGCTGCAATTTCGTCTTTGCGTTGATGTGCTGCATTTTGAATCGTTTCAAATGACTTTTCTGTTCGTTTACCAGTTTACCCGGTAAATCACAAAATAAAGATGATTTTGCGATGGATTTTCTTCTTTTCAAATTTATTAATTGTAGCGGCATTTCTTCACTTTAAAAACCAAATAAATCACATAATTCTGAGTACTACTATTATAAAAACTGGAAAATGTACTTGTGATGATAATCAGTGCGCACGAAAATGACGTTTAGCTATAACTGAAGCGTTATAAACGGTTGAGAACAGCCCAGCCCGCTCCAATATTCAAGAACAGGTATGAGTCGCTGTGGAGGGCGTTTACAATAAAACAGCTGGGCTTGTCAGGCAACCTTCACTTCCAGATATGTGAGGGTCTTACAGGGATATTCCAGTCGAAAAAAAACGGTCAATTGTTCTTTGCATTCTACACCACTTTTTTTCCACAGCTACAGCGATGGAATCGAAAACTCCTTTTATAGGGCCGAAAAAAAAAACTGGACCATAATTCCGTCCGGCAACCTCCACAATATCATTCATTAGGTCTTTCTTTACTCAAATCATCAATCAGAATGAGGTCATCGGTTTTTGCAAACGGAATGTTTCTCAGCGCCTGCACTATAAAAATGTTAGTTTTCGAGTGAAAGTGTGAAGCTTTATGTAGGTGAAAATTTACTCCAGCAAAAATACAGAGAGGCTGATAGGCTGGAAAGATCCAAATTCATAATAAAATGCGGGAAAATGAATAGAATTCGAGGCCTGGTATCGTCAACTTTAATGCTTTTTGTTTATCTATTTTGATTTGATTTAATTGGATTTGTAAAATACCTAGTCTAAATCAACTGTATTTGTTTAAGTGATATGAAACTATCAATACACACATTTCGAAACTTTACTGATGATTCTTTATCCAACTCAAAATTTTTTTTTATTATTCGACATTTAATTATTTCTGGAAGAACTTTGGACAAAATATATTTAATATTTCACGAAAAACATTTATTTAGTAGTATACTTGGATTCAATAAGAAATCATAATGTTTCATATAATCAAATGTGGTTTTCATAATAAAAAACCATCAACCATAATGTAACTCAAGATGTATTAATAATGAATATAGGTACAAAGAAAAACTTTTTCATTTCGTGTGTATTCTTATTATAACTAACTTCATCAAATACATAAATTTGTTACTCCATGATTTCACTCAATCTTCCATGAATTTGTCATCTTCTAAGATCGGAAAAGACATATTTATCGTACCACATATCACTGTAAAAATGCCTTCTAATAATATCAATAAATTTTCAGGCAACACATATCGAAAAATTTTGAATGTTTTGGTTGCAGCATCTGGAATTTTCATTAATAATAAGAACTAATCTGAGTTTCATAGGACTTAATTACCTAGAAAAATGTGATTTTCTTTTGTAAAATACAAAGTGCACCCCGTCATTCTGGGAGTTGTGTGATTCTTTTTCAGATTAATTTTCAAAACCTTCAATAAATCAATCTTTTCCTTTTCTCCCAAATGATTCTCTCTCAATACAAAATATTTGTTTGGCTTCGGAAACCGATGCCAGCTACAACTTGTATTTGTATAGGTATGCTTTAGAATTATAATTTTTTACGCCACAACACTCTCTAGACTTGCTGATTCTACGTTTTGCAGAATTCACACTTTCCATTATTCACCTTTTGCGACTTCATTTGTAAAAAAATAAAAACTTGTCATTCAATTGCATAATGTTGACGTTGGAAATAAAAACTTCATCCATCTGGCCGCCAGAGTTCGCCAGCTGACATGTCAGATCCCAATGAAAAAGCGATTTAAAATCGGTTCGTTGCTCCTATCCATTTTCCTTCTCATAGTAGGCATGTCATTTGTTGATATTTTGACGTTTGTGAATGTTTTTGTCGTCATATTCAGTGAATGTCATTGATGCTTTCTTTGTGTAGTCTTATAGAAATATTGGAAATGAAAATGAATTTACCCGAGAGTATCATAGAAAATGCAGCCAAAGCTGCGAATAATTCATTGCCGGCGAAATCCAGAGTCGTATACGACAAGGTTGATGAAGTATTCAATCAATGAAATTTGCTTCATTTCTCCTAGTACAATTAGCGGGCGTTATGGCCTAGGGATAATGAGTGTGTTCATGGCAACCGTATCCAAGGTGAATTAAACATTTTCCGTCGACCTCTGAATAGAAGCTTACTTTAACGTACACGAAATTGATCATTAATGACCCATTTTAGGCCGGCCGCACATTTACTACAATCGGTTCCGATTGTCTGAAACGATTGTCGGATCAGGGCATCTGACGTTCAAATACCTAAACTTTTATATGATCATATCGCACACTCACGATCCGATATCGGATCGGACGTCCGACTCGGATGCACGAGCAGTGCGTCCTACCAATCGGACCGATTAAAAGTCTGATCCGACTACCGGAAGGCAAGCCGTCCATTGTTCTTGCATAGTCTACCGCAAACATACGATTATTTCTGTCAGTTTTTGACAGGGAGTATAGAAAAAGGAATTGTCAAACCATGTGCGATACCGAAAATTTGATTACCACGGTCGAAAAATATCCCAGTTTGTGACATTCAAATAAAATCGGACGTATTTTGTCGGCAGTGTGCTCTAGTGGTCCGAGTTGAAATCGTTTCAGACAATCAGATCCGATTGTAGTAAATGTGCGGCCGGCCTTAATGTACAATTTCTCCTATTTTAATGCATGATTGTCATGGGCAACCAAACACAGAAGTATTCAGCACGGAATAGTTGAATTATTCTGTGTCTGTACTGTTATTCCACAGAGAAAAGGAATTCATAATTCAAATCGAAAAATTTAACTCTATACAAAATAAAGTAGAAACTGCGGAAAAATTTTTATGCAATAATCGTTCGAAAGTAATTAACACTTCAGCTTCCACCAGTTCCACATATTCCTTATCGACTATTGTAGGTAATGTGAACTATTCAGAATGTCACATGTCTAATATTCCTTCTATGAATTTCTCAAATAGACCTTTTCATCATATGACAAGCGCATGCGCAGCCGCCATGTTGAAAGAGCGGGAATTTAAAAGTTTCGTACTGTTTCGTACCATAATGGCTGGGCTAGCTATATTATCTCCGAAAATCTATCGATCATTGAAATGAATTATTAATGGTACTGTACTTTTTCACAATTCAGTTGAAACATATCATTGTGATCAATTAAAAAGGTGGCGTAAGTGCCACGGACGTTCTCAAAAAGGCAAAAAAGTGAACTGATTGAAAGGTTAGCAACGAGAACAATATTATATTAATTCAAATATTATACTAACAAATTAATTTTGTCAGGGTTAAGAATTCTATACGAAATGAAGTACCTGTTGACCCTGCTGTTGACAGGGGAAAATGGCTGGGCGTTTTGAAGAAAAGAAATGTGAACCATAACATCTCAAGCCATTAATTATCCGCAAGTTTGGTAACCATTTCCTTCAAATTATGTGCCAAAAAACTTTAATTATGGATGTATTCATCATTATTTAGTAACATCGTGTATAAATCATGATGATGATGAAAGTGATATTGAAAATGTGAACAATAATCAACACTCAAATGAAAATTATAGCACATCTAAGCTTAAATAATAATAGTAATAATAATAACAATCTTTATTTTGAAGCATGTACAGCACATCTACAACATTTAATGCTACACATACAACTAAACAGTGTCAAACAAAGAAACTTTCCCACCCCTACTGAGCATGAAACATCATCAATTCAAATACTCTAGCAGGGAGTAGGGTTCTAATTTAATGAGCATATCTTTTATTTTTTTTTTGAATAAATTAAAGTTGGTAATTTTCTTGATTTCATCCGGTAACTTATTATATACTTTTATACACATATAAGAAGGATGTTTTTCAGTTAAGGTCAATCTATGCTTAGGATAATTAAAATTTAGAGTTCTTGTCTCATACTTATGGTCTGTCATATGTATAGCAAAGCTAGGTTTGTTTTTAAAGAAAAATATTAGGCATTCATACAAGTAAATACCATAGACTGTCAAGATACCATTTTTTTCAAATACTCCTCTACATGAATCAAGAATTTTCAATTTTGATATTAATCTTAAAATTCTTCTTTGTATAACAAACAATCTTTGCACCTCTGAACTAGAACCCCAAAATATGATCCCATATCTTAAAACCGACTCAAAGTTTGCATGATATACCATCTTCAAACTTTTATCATTTAAATAATTTGACAATAAACGAATACCATATCCAACCTGACAGAGCTTATGAGATAAATAATCAATATGACTAGTCCACTTTAAGTATTGGTCTATGTAAACCCCTAAGAATTTTGTTGACTCTTCAAGTTTTATACTTATTCCATCAATTTCAACATTATTTTCTTTATTTTTTTCTTTGATCTTTGAGTACTAAATAAAATCACTTTAGTCTTTTCATTATTAATGATTAATCTATTAGCAGTAAACCATGATTTCAATTGGATGCCAGTGAAAAAGATAGCTTACCCTGTACCAGCAAATTATGCATTAAATGCTTCAAAAAACTATTAAAATTTCTAGAACAAAAAAATAAAAATAGATGATAATTGTAAGCTTTTATTTTCAATACAATAACAACAAAAAAATTATCAAAGTTGATATATGTATAAGTGCATTAATAGAGTTAATAAATGACTTCATTGTCATTTATTTATATATACAAATATTTATAAGTTCAATGGAACTTTTATATACCTATGGTAGAGAAAATGTTTGATAATTTCTATTAACTATTTGTCTTGTTTTTCAATTCACACAATTATTACATTCTTTTGTATTTATCAGTCAAAGACTACAGGATTTTGAAAGTTAACCACGCATGCATAAACAAATATAATTTGTGACATCATGGTATGCATATTCAATGATAAAACTGTTTGAAGAAGTCAAGTACTACTTCTCCAGGTTGCAAAAAGTCTGCAAGTTTCGATCGTTTAAATATTTCAGGATCCGATATTGATCCTTCATAAGCATCAGATACAAAACTAACTCAGCCATTTGGAGTATTGTAAGCTAAATCTTCAATCAAATATCCCATGCGCAATCTCAATGATACCAAAATTAACTATTGAATTGATTGTTTAGAATTTTGAATACCCAATACTATAAGTCTTCACAAGCTGGACTCAAAAATCTTGTAAAGCTATAGAATTCAGACATTTTTCCATGGCTGAACTTTTCGGTTGATTAACCTGAATAATTTTATTACATATTTTCACGAAATCGGGTTGACTTTCTCTGCTTCCAGTAGTTTTGATGGTTTCTTCACTAATTTCACTTCTTCCAAGTACAGCCATCTCCGAAGATAAGGAATTATCTGGAAATTGTGAATTGAAACACAAATTTTTATCAACAATACTGTGAACCTCTTCATGAACCGTTGATGTCTATAATAATAGAAAAGAGTTTTAATTTTAATCTATAGACTTTTACATTTAAACTTTACCTGCTTAGTAATGACAGTGTCCTTTATTTTTGTTGGTAGAGATCCATTTGTTTCTTCCATATCAACTCTTTTCTATTTGTTTAATAAACTGGTTCTTGCTTTCAGGACCTACAAACAAGATAGATGTTATAACTATAAACATCTTACTCATTGAATAACAATACCTTAATTGATCAATCAATTTGTTGAAATTCTTGATAGCTCAGAAGATTGGGATTTTCTTCAGTTGGACTTTTTCCATGAAAATGTAGTGAACAGATATAAGTATCTTTAGTAACAACATCAATCGTTCGAAAACCTCTGTCACTTCGACCACATTTTTTCACCCATATATCACATTTTGAACATGTTTTGATATGTATTTTGCCTGATGATTTGATAATTCTTTTTTGATATTGTAGGCAAGGTTTTGGAAAATTTATGAAGTAATAAGTATTGGCTTTGAATGCCTTATACCGTGTATCACTCTCACATACTTCATAACAACACCGTTTTGTTGTTTCTTTTCGTACAGATAACATCACTATAGGTGACTTGAAAAATTTAATTTGTAATTAACACACCTCTTGTTTTATTTTTCTGTTACTTTACTGCAATTTATTTCATGTATTTAATAGTTGTTGATTTAAATTGTCTAAGGACAGGTATTTTAACATGCTTGTTTACTAAAAACAGTAAGAAAAAGATGGCTGAAACTGACGCATGCGCACAAAAAAAATCTGTGATGAAAAGGCCTATTGTTCCATCGGGAGCATAAATATAAATATATCGAAATGAACATAGAAATTTATATTGTGTCAAATGTAGGTATCTGTTATGCAAAATAAAAATTTATTTCAATAACGAATTTATACTCAATTCATGATGAGGTCGACGGAAAAATCTTGTAATATACTCGTTTATCAATGTAGCGATTAGTAAACTAGTTTATTAAATAACTAATAATATACAAGTGAAAAATAAGATACTTTTCGTCCATTTCCTCGCAATGTATTCAAAATATAGGTTCAACCGGCTTTGTGATCAAAGCAGTGCGTGCAAAATTTTGTACTAATTATTTTAATTAATAGGAAGAATATGCGTGTTTTATGATTGTGAAAGGTTCATAAAATACTACCTGTTCTCGCGTAGGCAAACCATCGAGCTTATTTGTGTTGGCTAAAGATGGACTGACAAAAAATATCGTACACTCAATTGCCATTCGAAATTAATATCGATTTTCTTTATTTCATTATCCTACTTTATATTAAAAATATATTATTTTTTTCACTTCACGTTTAACTTTTAGGAGATCACATAATTAATATGTCCGTTACTTTAATGAAATACATTGAATTGAGAAAACGAATGGTTGATGGTTTTTTTTTTATAGGCGGTCATCGTCTTCAGCCTTCCATTCCTCTTTCTGTCATAGATCCCATCCTCACACACTTACAATACATTCGTTATTTTCTATTTAACAAGATCAGCTAGCATATATTATATATATATATATATATATATATATATATATATATATATATATATATATATATATATATATATATATATATATATATATATATATATATATATATATATATATAATATATATATATATATATATAGTATATATATATATATATATAGTATATATATATATATATATATATATATATATATATATATATATATATATATATATAGATATATATATATATATATATATATATATATATATATATATATATATATATATATTGTAACGTGAATTCCCCTTATGAAACAATAAAAATGAATTTTGGATATTTTGCAAAAATAAAATGCTCCGACTAGTTCAATTATTTAGGGAAATTACGTTACACTTTACCTGATTTATTTCTATAAGACAATGAAACGAGGAAACTTTGCTAAAATATCTATTAGTTATTCGTAGTATTTGTTTCAAAGATTACAAGTGAAATACAATTAAATTGAATGATATAAAACGAAGAAAGTTAATTTGATTTCGCTCTTTTTAGTATACTGATCTGTTTCTCCGATGATCTTCAATTCAGACTCCTTTTTAGATTCCTGACGTTTTTAAATCCGGACTCCTGCAGTTTTTTGGAAACTCAGACTCCTTCAGTTTTTGAAATTCTTCGAAATTCCTGATGTTTTTGGAATTAGGACTCCTGATGTTTTTGGAAT